>OMKR01052801.1:0-25534 GCA_900302355.1 Cyttopsis rosea
AAAAAAAAAAAAAAAGGGCGGCGGCGGGTGCAGTGACTCGTCATGTTAAGGAGAGAGACGGAGCCACATTCGGACGCCGTCGATTGTGAAGCCGCGAGCTATCCGGGCAACGGCTAAAAATGCTGCCATCTTGGTGCGGCGGGGTGCCGGCGGACCGTGCTTTCTTCCATTGTTTCGGTTGACGCCGCGGGGCCTCTCGACTCAAGAAACCGAAGATGGAAGATATAAAATCTGAGCCCGTGGACTTCGTGAAGGAATTCCAGGAATACCTGACGCAGCAGACCCAGCATGTGAACATGATTTCGGGCTCGGTTTGTGGAGAAAAGGACCCGGATGATTCTTTCCACGCAGGTGAGGGTGGTTGCCATTATGGTAGTGCAGCTGTATATATATATATATATAAACTAAGTCAAATCGTCTTAAATGTGAATTTATATCTTCATTTCAATTTAACATCAGATTTGTACATATCCATATATTTTTGTTAATTTTATTTCAAAAATAGTTCAGATGGAAAAATAATCCATAGAATTATCTAGTTCATTACCGACCCTATTTCTTACCAATACACCCTCTTCCCTGTACCAAATATACAGTGTTTACCTTTATACTTTATTGAATATCGGAGGCGATTTGTCCAAAATTCAGTCGTAGTTTGTTCAAAATGTGTCTTAAGTTACATTCGGATACCTACCCATCTTTGGTTTTGTTTTATTTGAATGATTTTGTCTTCAGTTACCACGGGGAACGTCAGCGAGTACCGTGGTGCAGACCCACCGTCTGTAGAGGTGAGCTTGGCACTGGAGGATGGAGCGGAGCTACAGATGGATGGTTTGGAAAGGACCTCGGACGGAAAGTACAAGTGCAGCTACTGCAATTACGCCAACAAGGGCATGGCTCGTCTGATCGAGCACATCCGGATCCACACAGGTAATCCCCCAATTTTCATACAGTCACTCGGATCACATATGTTTCACTAGATCTGATCATTTCCCTCGAGGAATAGATATTTATGCTTATTTTCTACTGACTCGTGATGTTGTGGGATCGACTTCCCCCAGTGAAGTCAAGAATTTCATTGTACTGTGTACATATCGACAATAAACTTGACTTTAAGTACCTATGACACACAATGCCATGGCAGTGCCATAAATCAGATGTTGCTAAAATTGTATAACTTGTTGAGTGTAATATGTAACAGATGTATCAGTGGAGTGATACTTGGCCTGGTAGACTGCAGGGCAGGCTAAATAGCTGAATAAAATATAGTAACATCAATATTACTATGGTCAATTGCCAACTCTTCATCTTATCCAGAGGAACAGTAATGGAATATTACAGCAGCAAGATTTTATACAAACTGAAATGGGAAAATGTGTTGATCCAAGAACGGTAATTGAAAAAAAAAGAAAAGTAAATAGGACTGAAAGGGTTTTACTTGTCTATTAATACAATTTTAATCCTATTTTACATGGGACAATGTCCCACATAATACCCAGAATTCCAAATGATCTTTTTCAGGAATGGCTTAGTGTTTCAGACCGTTCATATGTAACTAAGTGTTGTCTTTTCGAGCCTTAATGTTTTACCCACTTCACTTCTTGTTGTGCAGGAGAAAAGCCACATCGTTGCCAGCTGTGCCCCTTCGCCTCAGCTTATGAGCGCCACTTGGAAGCCCACATGCGCTCCCACACAGGAGAGAAACCTTACAAGTGTGACCTCTGTGCCTTCCGGTGCAGCGACCGCAGCAACCTCTCGCACCACCGCCGCCGGCGCCACAAACTGCTGCCCGTGAGGGGAGTGCGCTCTCCGTTCTCCAACAAGAGGATGCTCAGTGTCCTGCAGAAGAGGACGAGCTCTCTGGGCTTCGGCAGACGGCTCCTCCTCAACCTAAGCCCTCCTTCGATGGTGGCGCCAAAGTCAGATCATCTAAGTGACTTGTCTTGTGACCTGCACCACGTGAATAGCAATGAATACAAGAACACCGCCAAGGTGCACGAGAGGGATAGCAGCATCAGAAGTGCCAATGGTTTGACAGCTGACAACCCTCTGGACCAGTTGTCTACACTGGCTGGCCAGTTGGCCAACCTGCCCCCTCATCCCCAGAGTCCTGGCTCTCCAGACAGGCTGTCCAGTGAGGATGAGAAGCCCATCCTCATACAGCAGGCCTCGGGCCCGCCGGTGGCTGTGTCTACAAATGGAGTGCAGACGATGCCCCTGAAGGACCCTTGTCCCTCAGTGCATAGCGACGAAACGGCCCCCGCCTCAACCACACAAGACCAACTTCTGTCCCATAAATGCCAGCACTGTGACATTCAGTTCTCAGATAACATTCTGTATACCATTCACATGGGCTGCCACGGATATGAACATCCATTCCAGTGCAACATCTGTGGTTGCATATGCAGGGATAAGTACGACTTTGCGTGCCACTTTGCACGAGGCCATCTCAAAAAGTGATTTTCCTTTATGACAGAACAGAGTGAATTTGTTTTTGTGTTACCCCTTCATATATCTCATTGAATTGAGGGGTTTTTTTTCAGCTCATGTTTTATACTTTAGGGGGTGACTATTCTGTTGTTTCATACTGTCCACTTTTTGATTAGTATTGCCACAACCACAACATACCAAAATTCTTCAAGAAGGCATCAAAACTTCCACCTTGATGCTATGATTATAAGTTCTAGAAGTTCTTCTAAAATAGACTCACTGAACACTTTATTAGGAACACTATACTAATACTGGGTAGGGCCTCCCTTTGCTCTTAAAACAGCCTAAATTCTTTCTGGCATGGATTCCACAAGATGTTGGAAACATTCCTTTGAGATTCTGGTCCATGTTGATATGATTGCATCACGCAATTCATTCAAACCAGCCCGTCTGGCACCAATCATACCATGCTCGAAAATACTGAGATCACATTTTTTCCCCATTCTGATGGTTGATGTGAACATTAATGGAAGCTTCAGACCCGTATCTGCATGATTTTATGCATTGCTGCCACACGATTGGCCGATTAGATAATTGCATGAAGAAGTAGCTGTACAGGTGTTCCTAATAAAGTGCTAAGTGAGTTTTTACAGATGTGCTATTCTAAAATAAGTCTTCAAGCTCTCTAAAGCCTCTTTAACACATTTACCCAGAAACATTCAGTAATATCACATTTAATTAAAAATTACCTTTTGCAATTGCTACAATACATCCAAAGCGTAACATTGGGTACAGCAGGTTGCCAGTAGGAAGTGGCGCAACTTCCTGTTTCTAGTCCCTTAGGTTAGCGCAGATGTATCCAAAACAGATGATTTGCGGAAGTCCAAAAGAGAATAAAACTCAAAGTCCTGATAAAATGCAGGGTTTGCGATTATTTTGTTTCTGGTATAACCTATAAAGACTGTCTGACAATATTGTGATCTTCACGTTTTCAAAAAAAGCCTTAACAATTTGTTCCATTTGACTGCTTTTAAACGTAAAGTGAGGAGCTGCGTGAGGTAAGTTTCTCAATAATAAAGTGTTCAGTGAGGTTGTGTAGTTCTAAATGATGGGAACAGACATTTTAATGAAGGCATAGGTTGAAAAAACTATCCTTAAATCTGAAATGTAAACCTGACAATGTTGCAGGTTCCATGTGTGAAAGGGGCTTATTGAACAACATAATTGCTGACCAATCTGATCAAAATCCTGTAGTTTGTGTTAGTGATTGCAATCATACTTGGGGTTGTGATTTTAATTCATACATACCTCATATTACACCAAGTAGCATAAGTAGCCTTATTTTATTTTGTACTCCATTAATTTGTGCACTTTAAATTGAAATTAAATCTACTTAGCGTTGTAGCATTGATTTCTGTTTGTGGTGCTTGCATACTTCTTTGTATTAACTTATTTTTGTACTTGTCACTGATATTTGAGTCATGGAAATGATGGTAATGAGTTTAGTGATGTATTATCACAGATGGTAGGCTTTATCATCTTGAACAGTTTAACACTGATTTAATTGTTTACATGTTTGAATGGGATTTATGTATTCGGTGTTGCTGACCATAAAGTCTGAATGGGATTTATGTATTAGGTGTTGCTGACCATAAAGTAACATTTTATATTAACCAATCTTTGTCTGAGGTACAGTATTTGCATCATTACTTATATTTGATTCACACATTTAATCTGATACACTTTTACGTATACTATTTATTTGGAAAGGTAATGAGCATATGACCACCAAATGTCAACTTTAAAGGTCCATTGAGTGACCACACTGGGCACAAACGGAACGTCTTCTCTGTCCATGAATCTTTTACATAAATTATATCCATCAATACAATACACCAACTATTTTTTCATGTAATAAATCTACATTTGTGCAAATTAAATATTTACAGCTGGTTTCAACATAAGAAAACCAAATATCTGCTTCCTTTTGTTTAGTATTTCAAGTGTCCATTCCTAAGAGTTTTAAACAAGATTTCTTTTACGTCTTTGTCAAAAACATCCGTTGCTGTTTTCACCACATTGTGCACATCAATGTCTTGTCCCTGGATGACGGGCAGTTCCTGGAGGTATTGTGTCCGCAGGTAGTGAAGAAACTTTGTTTTGGATTCATTCATCTCACTTGCCAGAAACTTCATTTTTTCAGGGGAAACTTGATTTTCTAGACCCAGGAAAGCATGTTGATTTTAGTTCTTGTGCCAGGTTTTCGACAGTATTATGATTACGATTTCTGCTAGTTGACTGACCTCTGGCAGTCTTCATGGCTTCCGAGACCAGGTGTCGACAGACCTGATCAGCCTGGTGGACCACACTGACGGCACATTTGAGGCGGTCAGCCTCCTGCAGAGCACAGAAAAATGAAATATAATTAGTATACCCACTGTGCCACAAAACTATGCCTTGATTCATGTACCTTTTGTTCTGTGTCGTCCTCTACTTGAATCAAGGGGTTTCTCAAAGCAGAAGATATGAACTCCAATAAGCTCTTGCTAAACATAACAGAAATAAACCACTAATTAAGTACAAAAGTTCCAACCACAGCAGCCCAAGTGTTAAGGATGTTCCTTGCAATGCCTTACATGTCCATTTCAGACAAATCTGAGTTGAGTGTGATGCTGTTTTTCTCCCAGGAGTTCTTCTGAGGGTTTGGAGGCTCCAAACGCTTTGACATCTCTAATATCACACCAGCGGGTAAAGGCTGGGATCTTCTTTGGTTTCTGCTTACGCACGACTCCACGGAGCACTTCAAGTAAACCTGGCAGAAGCCCAGAGAATCTACAGTGAACAGCGGACATACGGGTTAATTACAAATCACAGATTAAAACAAGAGTTAAGAAACAAAAAACATCCTAACTTTCACACAACAGTGAATGCTTACACTTTTTTGCAAGTTGGTACACTTCATATCTCATGCTTGGATAGTAGAAGTTGTCATCCAGTATGATGAGCACCGGTGATGTGTCGCTGTCCAATGACAAACTGTCTGTGCATCGTCTCCAAGCATTATGATCTACCAGGGTGGTGGTGGGCGGGGGCGGCTCTCCCAGAACACGAGGCTTTGGCCTGGTCAAGAACTGGTCAAGGCACTGGAGCAGTGCTTGTCTATGCGACCTCCATTCAGTGTGCTAGAAAGGGAAAACACACACACACACACACAAAATCACTGTTCCCCAAAGCCCGAGGCGACGTCCTCAAATGTCTTGTTTTGTCCACAACCCAAAGATATTCACTTTACTGTCACATAGGACTAAAGAAACCAGGAAATATTCACATTTAAGAAGCTGGAATCAAAGAATTTGGAAAATTTCTTCTTAAAAAATGACTCAAAACTATTCAATGATAAAAATAGTTGGCAAATAATTGATTAATCGACTAATCATTGCAGCTAGACACACACACACACACACACTGTATACATACATTTTAAATGTTTTAGAGGGGTTTTGAGTAATATATTTTTTTACTTTAACCTACTGCTTTGTTATTAAGAATTGTTCAAGTTTTTCAATTTTATTTAGAATTTCGTCTAAGAATATTTTTAGGGTTATGTTTTGTTTTGTTTTTACCGCTTCTTGCTGTTCTTCGCCACCACCACCCTGAGCCACTCTAGCGCGGAAGGCTGCCTCGGGGATGAGCTCGTCGTAGGGGAGCACCGTGCACCTCCAGCCCTGCTGCTCCGCGGACACTCTGCACACCGACTGCGCCACGGTGGACTTCCCTGCTGCGGGTAAACCGCACAGCACACACACGCACAAAGTAACGGGCCCGTCGGCGTCCATTTAGCATTTAGAGCTCCATGCCCAACACACTCTGGGGACAAGCTGACTGAAATGACAACAAACATGAGTTCCGGGTTTTTCTTCTTCGGCGCCTGGTTGAAGCAGTTGGCTAAGACAGCCCTTGGTGCATTAGCGCCACCCCGCGGCTATGTTCTTAAAACATAACGTGTTCCTAGGTATTTAATATAAAATATAACATACAGTAACAGGGTATTCAACTTATATAACTGTAAAAGAGTGTCTTGATGATAACTTTGGATAACCAACTAACTAGTGTGTGGAATTTAGCGGGCGCTAGCAGTGAGGTTGCCTCTAATGCCACTAATTCTACACACTGCACCTTTAAAATCAACCAATTATAACTAAGTTGGTTCTCTTTTAACCAATCAGAAGACGAAAAGAGAAGGAAAATGCTGAAGTAAAATATGAGAGATAGATAGAGATATATATAGATATAATAAAATAAATCAATCACCAAACTCTTTCAACTTGGTTCCCTTATTTCTGACGTGACCTAATGACCCAATCAGAACACAGAAAATAAATGTGAGCCGTTAATCTATAAATTTGAGTAAGCTTATTCTGATGAACAAGGAATTTTTTTTTAAATAATGCAACTATTAATTTTGTAACCAAGCTTTTAATGGATGAATTTGCTTTCTAATTAATCTTTCATTCTGACAGCACGGGCGCCTATATGAAGAGATCCACTCCACAAGCTATACTCGGTGTATCGACACATTTTTATTACATAAACATGTGCTAGACATACATATTTAAAACATAGTCAAAATGTAACAGCAGTAAAATACTATTTTTTAACGTTCTAACCAACTTGTGAAAATAAACAAATTAAAGATATACTGTACGTTAACAATTTTATATTCAGAGTGATATAAACTGATAAAGTGACATATATAGGATTTACTTTTTTTACTCAAAGAAACGGTTATGCAGCTGCAGGCTTACCTTATAAAGGTGCCGACAACATCTTTAAGTGAACACATTATTACCACAGGATTTTAAAATAACATACATTCAGTAATACATTTAAAGCAAATAATAAAATATAGGAAGCACACACACTCAATTTGGTGGTTGCTTGGGTGGGATTGGTTTGGGAACTCCAGGGCCCTGCCGTAGGGCCGTCATAGGAGCAGCAGCAGCAGCAGCAGCAGTATCAGAGTTTGACTCTATCTTCCAATAATCCAGTTCTCCGTAACTGACCCTGAGGAGATCATGTGGAAAACGAAGCAGAAATTAACGGCCGAGCATGAGAACGAATATAAATAAGCATTGTGTTTATGTGTAAAGCATTATGGATTAAATACAGGACACGGTTAAAATCAATTCATACCCAGGAATTGAAGCAAACACACCGGGAGGGTTTTCTTCCTGAAATTTGTTAAATTATTATTACTATAACACAAATATGACACATTCAGGTTTCTAGTTGAACACCAGATACAATTATATGTGATTGACAGTAATTTCCACACATGATAAATATTCTCCTTTCTGTTTAGAATGAAAGGTGATGGATACGCCTGATTGACAAGCAAATTAAAAATTAAAACAACTGAGTGGATTGCCCAATGAGGAAAATGAATAAATGAATGAATGAATGAATGAAGTCCTTTATAATACCATCGCAGAAGGAGTTGGTGGGTGGATGGAGGGATTCGGCCCAATATTTGTTTGGCCATTTGCTTGACCATTTTGTTCATTACGTGACCTGAGTGTATTGATAGATAAAGTAAAAATGTAAGCAATCAATCATGTCAAATTATGTACAAATCTGACACATTATCGGTTATCATAGGTATTTAAAAATGACCTGTAATTTCTGATGCAGCTTCCTTTCAAGCAGGTGTCCAGGGAGCTCCTCTTGAAGAAATAGAGCAGCAATAGAACAGCAACGACCAAGACGGGGACGACCAAGAGGAAGAAGATCAACAGGCCGTTCCTGAGGGAGTAGTCTGAGACAGAAAGGTTCACAGGTTAAGTAGAGAACACACATCGGCAGCCTGCAAACACACTGTGCCATGATAAACTAAATGTGTAAAGAGCAACCAACCTACCTATCTGAGCAGGACCGCTGTCCACGCTGCCCCCTCTCCCTGACCTGTCACAGTTGGGTGGCGCCCATCCGTTATCACAGTGGCAGTGTCCCTGGTCGTTACACCGCTAGGAACAGCAAAAACAGCATCAAATACAAGACATAAGAATAAGAACAGTCACAGGGTTCTTTGAAAACAGCCCTGAAAATACTTCAAAGCCTTCCCTTGTCGACCCCAATAGCAGCCACCTTATTACATATATGGGGGGGTTTCGCAGAAGGGGTTTAATCTAAATCATAAACCAGGACTATCCTACTTGAATTCATCCAGAATTTAAAAATGCCTTTCTGAGACGTTGCTTAATTTAATATTAATTAGTTCAGAAGTCCTAGACTAAGGTCATGGAGGACTAGTCAGCTCCTTCTGCCTGGTTTTGGTGCTGTCTTAGTCCAGATAATCCATTTTCGCTATTGTTAAGGGCGACTTAGAGGCCCCACATCCATTAATCCTAAAATGTTTTTTAATTTCTAAACCAAGACTAGGGCAAATCCGAGACTACTTTAAACCATGACTGAGAAAGGCCATTTCAGTTAGTCCAGAGTAAAAGTGTGATTTAGTCCAAGATTAGGCCTAATCTGTGTCCGTGAAACCGCCCCATAGTGTCTGTGTAGTGGATTGTTTTAACCATTTTAATATTTTCTATTAACAACTTGAGATCGTTTTACAATGAAGGGCACATAAATTCAATGCATCATCATCATCATCATCATCAAGATGACACTTTATCCCTGGGGCAGGATTAAGGATTCATGACCTACCCCACGGCCATTGCAGGTTCTCTGGGCATCGCAGTCCAAATTGGCAAGCAGACCAGAGGCATTCACACACTTAAAGTCTAAGCAGGTCTGCAAAAACAGTAAAATAAAATTAAAATAAAAAAAAAAAAAGAGGAAAAAAAAAAGATTTTAAGTTCTGAAATGAAGAACAGCATTACTCCACTGGTAATTTAAAACAAGTTCAGACTGGTTTTCTGCACCAGTTACAAGTATAGAGAAACAGCTCTGGCAGACCCAGCTCTTCTAAACCAGTATATTTAATCCAAGAAATGCTCAAGGCTCTCTATCCACCAACCATAAGCATGTTGATAATATAGATAATGATAAGAGATACTCTCATTTCCATTATATATCCAGAACACTGTTGACTACCATGATTGCCAGCTTCCTCCCGAACAAAGCCTTGTACCTTTAATTATCCTGTTTCGGAGGCCGTTTTTTTTTTTTTTTAATGAGCTGTACCTTTCCTTCAGCACACGGGCTGCCAGGATTGACGTAGGCGGGATCCAGGACATCACTCCCCAGGTTGAAGTCGGCGTTCACACACGTGAGTCCGTCGATTATTTGAATGGTTATTTGGGCGCCTTGGGGGGGTTGGTTGGCATCCAAATTCGTACACTGCACCTTTCCACACATGGAATCGCTGCGGTGCCGGTTAGAAGTCATAGTTAGAAGAGTCTAGCTATCCTATTCCGATAAAATTGGGGAAACTTTTTACCAATCGTCCAGTGTAAAAATGACAATTGTTATTATTATAATAGAGTATGTCATCCTGGTACTTTCTCATACTATGGTTTTGGACATACTAGACACTAATTTGGCACACTAAATAGTATACTACAATCCTTATGTTTTTAGTATGACGGAAAAAAAAAACAACAACCAAAAAGCTGAATACTTACGCTATACTGCATTTGATATATTCTCCTGCATTGGAAAACCCACAGTTTCCGTACTTATCTCCCATCGTATTGGCATGCCGGAAGCAAATATCATCAGCCTTTGTTGCATCTGCTGAATGAATAAATATTGACACATACAATAAAATTAACAATGTGTGTTAAATATAAATATAGATTATACACACATTCAACTGCCAACGGCAGTGGATTGAACTGCTTTGTTGTAATGTACCTGGCTCAAAGAGATGCTTGCACTGAGCCTCGTACGTCTGGCAGCGGCCCTCATAACAGTACGCGGCATTGTTTGCGCAGGGCAAGCCATCCATAATGTAGAAGTCCTCGGGACAGAAGGCGCTCCTGCCATTGCAATATTCGGGAAGGTCACAGGTGTCGTCAGACACTCTGCACGGCGTCCCGGCGACGATGATCTGAAGCACATCATCACATACAACGAGCAGATGATGACTTTGTTTGTAAAAGCAGTATTTGCTCTTTCTATTCATCGCAGCACTAAGCAGTACAACCGGTGCCTGAGATCAAAAACCACACCTGACAGTTGCTGCAGCAGCTGCCCTGAGCGCAGTTTGCACCGGAAGTGAACCTGCATGTGGCCGCATCGCAGCACTTATCTTTGCATTCCTGTCCGACAGCGATACAAAGACGTTAGACGAATCATGCTATGAGCGCTGTTAAAATTACAACAGAAAAATGATAATTTGGGGTCTACCTCTGGTGTGCCACAGTCGCACTGCTCCCCATCCTCCAGTAAGCCGTTGCCACATTGAATGATGCCCACGATATCGGACAGAGACGGCGGGTTTTTCAGACACAGGCCGCGTCCACGGCGCACCAGCTCCTCAAAGTAATCCCCACTACAAGTGCTGAAGATGGTGGAGCCGCTACAGGGTCACAGAACAAACAAACATAAAATATGGGGCTTCCTGTAGGCAATTTGAACACCTACACAGTGGTGTGTTAAATGCTGGAGGTTTTATTTAAATTTTATTTTTTTTACCTGGCACTGGCTGCCATGATACAGCTCTTTCCATTACACGTGCACTGTAGTGAATCGTGGGCCATGCCCAGGTTATGTCCCATCTCATGGGCCACCACGGTGGAAACATAGACCAGTTCATTTCCACTGAACTGTCAAATAAAACCACCACATTAATACCTCACAATCTGGATTGCCTCTCTATGCCGATATTATTCAATGATCTTACCCTATAACCTACTTTTTTGCAGTGCAAATATAGTGAGGGATAAATTACATGAAAGACAATATAAAAAGGAATCTATCAAATTGAGGTTTGTTTGGGTCTAACCTGTTTGGTCTACCGTGTTATTGCACTAGGTGTGAAAATAAACTGCCCTTACAACAGAACCCTTCAACAGAGCACGTCATGAATAATGTAGACGGTATCAGTTTCAAAACGCCACATCACCCAAGCACCAGTTGGAGCCAGAAGTTAAATAAAAGACTGTGGAACTGACCACGCTGATTCCACCGGAGGTAGCCGCAGAGCAGACGCTGCCCACGAAAGCCATACCCAGCACGGTGCCCCCATAAGCGTCGGGCAGACCACTGGGGGAAAACAAACAAACATTGAAATAGACATTAAAAAGACAAACATCACATGACATCTCCAAACAGCATCACAAGACAACTTCCTTCTATTCAATCACTATAAATAACTGGACCTACACGATGAGTTGGCCGATGTCGTGCCTGATCCGCGGTAACAGACGAGCCTTCCTCCATTCCACAAAACTCTTCAACACTTCTCCGGCAGAGCTTTCCACATCGAAAGGATTGCCACTCTTAAAAATCTCCAGGCCCACCAGCACCACACGGATATTAAGCTGCTTATAATACTATGAGATAAGAGGGACACGGTGAGGTTGAAACATCAAAACATCTCTTCACAATCACTATTAATTGATTGACATGTCATTTTAACTCTCACCCCATCCAAAAGATTGGCCATTTCCACCATCTCTTCTCTCACAGCCGTCTCGTTCTCCTTCTTAAATTTGTACTGTGACCATAAAGGCGCAAAAGAAAAATAAAAAATAAATAAAATAAAATCGCTCATTACTGATTCAGGTTGAAGATTTAAGGGAAGATTATGATTCAGGTTGATATATTTGGCACTGAATTTGTCAGGAAGCATAATTCTTGACCTACCCTGAGATTATCGACAACCAAGACCAGCTCCACATAACTGGTTTGGGGTAAATTTCTCTTCCTCTGGAGAAAAAAAAATGAATTAATTGATTGCTTAATTAATCAATTAATTGTTTAATTAATTAATAGATTAATTAATAAAAAACAATATTTCAACATGAATCTACATCATAAGCAACAACCTAATGTCAACAAAGGAGGTTTCCAAACCCGCAGATGTGAAGTCAGTGTGTGGCCGGGATCAAAGGTCGAATGTTGCGGTTGTTGTGGTGGTGACGCGTCGTTGGCCGTGCTGCAGACCGCCGGCCCCGACTCCACGTCCTTCAGAAGGTACAGGAGATGCTCGGCGGTCGGAGAGCCAGGGACCGGCTCCAGTCCATAACTGTCGTTGCCGAGGAGGATCACACCCCTGAAGAAGTAAATATTAAATATGATGATGATGATGATGATGATGAAGGACCGGACTAATTTTAACTCATGGAAGATCACAGAACACAGGTTAACATGTTTTACCTGTCGAGCAGGAACTTCCAGACCAGGAAATTGTTAAGATTTTTTGTCAATGATTAGTTTAAAAAAAAAAGAAGAAAGGAAAACTACTCTTGAGGTAGTCTGGTAACGTTACAGCCAACACCTCACCTGACAGACTAGATTTGATGTCTACAAAACCTTTCAAAGTTGACCAAAGTAAATCGAGAGGGGGGGAAAGGGAACCTGAGGCCGGAGCAGGTGCTGAGCATCACCAGAGAGTTTTCATATCCTTCCACCAGGCCGTGGTAATAGCAGTGCACCTGGAAAAACAGTCAAATCTGACTTATTATACCGTGTAATCCTGAGTCATTAAAGGTGCAGTGTGTAGAATTTAGCGGCCACTAGCACTGCACTAGAGGTTACAGATTGCAACCAACTGAATTCCCCTCCGTGTCCATGGCGGTGCAACATGACGCCGTCCGTGGTCCTCTCCATGTAGGAGAAGCTACGGTGGCCGCGAAACTCGCAAAAAACGCTAAAGTCCCTCTCTAGAGCCAGTGTTTGGTTTGTCCGTTCTGGGCTACTGTAGAAACATGGCGGCGTCCGTGGAAGGGGCTCCAGCCCCCATACGGCTCATTCTAAGGTAACGAAAACACGATTCTCATTTTCATGATTATACACTAATTAAAACATACTTATGAATATTATATTCCAGTCCATTTCTGCCAAGTCTGTTCCGCTAGATGTCACACACTGTACCTTTAGATGAATGCTCTCTTGCCTTTTCAGTCATTTGACTTACATGAGGTCTTGGATGTGTCGTGTCATGGTAACCGTTCATGTTGTGAGAATGTTGCACAAAGTTTTGGGATAAAAAGCCCCTGCCAAAGGAAAACAAAATAATTAAAAAAAATAGGGACACCGCATTATAATCATGCCATTTTCTCACAAAATTGATATTTTAATTGATAGGGATCAGACCTATTTCTTGTGAGATGAAGGACGTGCCTTCTGTTATCGATATCAAGTGCATAGGACACAGACTCCTTCTCATCTTCCTGAAAAAGAGAGAAAACAAAGTCATGATCTAGGTCAGGCCTGAAAAGTACTTGGAAAAAGGAGGAGAAAACCTACCTCTTTTGTCTCTGGTGGTCGGTCAACACTCCTGGTCCATCGAGTGGCCACGTGGGGATAGACCACTGTGTACTTGGAGAGTTTTGATGTGAGGCCATTGAAAATATCTGGAGAAGACAAGAGAAAAGAAAAGAAAAGAGCCGTGTGGACTTGTGTAGCTCGACCGAATTTTCAACACTAATAATTTGGACGATAAAAACTCAATAATTAATTCATTAGGGCGATATTCTGTTTCTCTGGTGTGGTCTTGTGATACGCGCTCTCTGGAATGATACACGTTTGTGTAATTCTGAAATCCAATTTTTAAGCCAAAATCTTTAACAGGCTGTGGTGTGGGAGTGATGTTTGGACAAATTGTCTCTCAAATATTGTGGTTTTATAAAAAGAAAAATATTGACTCTGCAGAAGATCTTGACTAATTTCGACAAAAAGAAATGGGAAAAATTAAGACAAAGGCCTAATATTGTTAAAACTAATGTTTTATCGACACACCAATATTTTCTCGTTCAATCATAATTATATAATAATAATAAAGAAATTGTTTTTAAATAAATAAATAAATAAATAAATAAATAAATACAAATTTTAAAAATGAATAAAATGACAATGAATTGCTAACATGACTTAAAATGAAGCAAACAGATTTTCCTTTCTAAAAGCCTAAAGTGTTGCCTAGACACAAAGATCCTCCGCCAGTCATGTGTTTAACAAAAAAATTTAAAATTTAAAATAAAAAAAAAATAAAATCAAACATCCCTGCCGGCCCAATGTTCGGTGAAAAACAACAAGTCCTACTTCTCTGGATCCGAGGTTTAAATGAGGAAATTGAAGCTCCACCATTTACTCTAAAACATTGGGAATGACGTGTCTCACCTTGGCTCTCCGTGTCCGGGATCGCGCAGAGGAAAAGGGAGGAAAGCAGGATATATCTAGTCACCATGATTGCTTTGTGCTGCTATGGCCTCCACATCTCGGGTCGCTCTTTCTGCGCTGTCCCCGCTCCTCAGGTGAGTCAGATGGGTGTGGGCGTGGCTTGTGGAGCAACAGGTGGAGCAGCCATTTGTGCGCGCCCGCGTGTGTGTGGAACTGGATGAACTGGTTTTAGTTAGTGACTGCCCATAGCTGAAGTGGATTTCTGATCACTGACAACATTTAAGCAAAGGCATCTATCTACAGTATATCGATATCTATATTCTATTTTATCTACCTATCTATCTATTTAGACTAATTAAACGATATTAGTATTAAACTGTATTAGTCCAACAATTTCAGTTACCATGCTATAATTATAATAATCACAATAATAATCATAATAACAACAACAACAACAAATATAGCTGCAGGCAGAAATACATGGGGTCCAGGGTAAATGTTCAAGGGACAAGTGGGCTTTGACTCTCTATTCCATTATGTCTTTTAATGAACTTTGTTGCTGACACAAAAGACAAATAAAAATTCCAATATCCATTTTTTTCTGCCAAAATTTAAAACCAAGGATAAGCAAAGTAGCAGCAATAAAATATAACAAAACTACCGCAGTTTTCCCTTAATCAAATAAAGAAAACAATCCACCTGAATTTCTAAGAAATAAACAAAAGGGCGGGTTACAGTTTTCCGAGTTTCAGTGACTGCAGCATAACTTAGTTTTCCGAGACCATGAATGCAGCAGCACTTGCTGCTGTCTCTCGATCCGATATACACTCCAGAGTGTCCGTGTCTTATCGTGATACAGATACAGTTTTCCTGCTGTCCTCCCGTATTTTTAACCTTTCTAAATAAAATAAAATAATTAAAGAACAAGGTTGGCGGTAGGGTTAACGGTGGTGATTTTAGGATGAAGGTGTCCCCTTGTCTAAAGTCTGCTGCGCTCAATAAAAACAGTGTGTTTTTATTGTAGATGGATTTAGTTTCCTTTGTTTCCTAATTGAATGAAACAAAAAAAAGCCCCGGGCGTCACAGGGAGACTTTCTCAGTCACTCTCTTAGTTACTTAGTCTCAGGTACGGTGCATGAAGTGATCCAAATTATCCGTCATTCTATCAAGTCTGAAATGGCAGGCATTTCCTAATACCCGTGGTTCATGTGTGCGCATTGAATCGCGACTGCTGCTGTGGCTCACGTTGGTTAGATGCTACGCCGAGCAGGGCTCCCAGTGTTCTGTTGGTTCGTCAATCTTGCCGTTTATATCTCAAACATGACAATTCTCTCAGAGCGACCACTGGTCAGCAGACTCACGTGACCGTGAAGAATTGACCGATCAAAGTTCAAAGTTCAAAGTGTTTTATTGTCAAATGTACAGTACAACACAAGGTCATTCTGGACAATGAAATTCAGGATCAAACTTGGGCAACGGCGTGTCGGGACCGCCCCGGATACACATCTTAAGCATCTTTTCTGTGGATGCATGGGATCTATGTCATCCAGACACTACTGACGTCATTCCTTCATGAACAAACACAATCTCCACTCTCCAATACAGCTGATTGGTCCAATATCAACCAAGTGTGGGTTTTTTTTGACGAGGGAAGTTAACCTTTAGCTCAGAAAGGGTTGGACGAGATTCAAGCATCTTTCAATGTTTCATGTTCTTTATAGTTCGATGATTTTATTGAAGTATTGGATTACATATGACATTATATTGCCTGACAGTATCAAACATTAAACTTGGCAAACTCCCCTTCCTCAAAGCGAGTGAGAGCTTTCTCCAAGAAAATAAAGTTTGACGTCTACATGCAAACTTGTGGAAATCAACTACAGTTATAGGGGCGGTTTTCGCATGATTTAAATAGTCTGTTGGAGAGGTGAGAACGCACATTCCAACTCTGGAACCAAACAATGGAACAGTGGTCTGCTTACTTCCAAGTGAATCACGGTCTGGTTGGTTACATGTGAGAACGCAATCGGACGTGATATAGGACCTAATATAGGAAGCAAATCAAAACACAGTGCATTGTGGATTGAAAACAGATGTTGACACTTGTGTTTCCACTTCTTATTTGGTTGGAACACCACACAATGGATCGGAACAATCATAACAATGAAAGCTGGGATCGCAATCGCGACACGCTGCTGTTGCTCCAACGTGATTTTGTGACAGAAAGTGATTTTCCTGCATTCATGTTTTTCTTTTCATTTCGCGTTGAAATGATCCCTCCTCACCACCCCAGTTACAAGGCTTCATGTTAAAACGGAGCTATATGTATGTAGCCACTACATAAATTGAAAACGAATGCAGCCTCCACGGTCGGTTTTTTTATGAATGAAAAGCCAAGCGCCGCTGCGGTTGCGGTTGCGGCTGATTAAGTCCTGTCTCCCTTATGTTTTAATCCTGACTTTGGGGCCAAACTAGCTTGTGTGTCTCCTGACATGCACTGGGCATGAAGAAGAAGTCCAGATAAGGTCACTGGCATCTGCAGCAACTTATTTAAACTGAGTTTGCAGGGACACCTTGAAACAAAATATTAACCACTTTCACGAACAAAAAGCATCAGAAACCGTAAAAATTCACCTTCATCCTCCATTGGGAGTCTTTCAGATTGTTTCTCATATTTCTGGTGTGTGTATCATAAAGGGCTTTAAAGACTTTAAGATTCCTAGACCATATAGCTATGGTTCACTGAAAAGGGTACTTCTTCCGCCATCTCACCTCTCTCTATCGCCCCGTTCAAGCCGCCCTGGAAGCCGGCAGCGTGACAGAGAGGAAGAGGGACGTAGATCACATCCTCCGAGGTCGCGCCAGATGAAAAAGAGAGGAACGCCACCGCCCAAGCCCTGGCTTGTGTCACCACAGAGGCTTTAGGTAGACCTTAGGAGAAACAACAAACAGTGACGATACTGTGAGCCAAGACAGCCTCACAAAAACAATCTTGTTATCAGACATTGGCCCGATACCAGGCTGAAATAGAGTATTGTCATCGGACAGTATCCCCAATAAAAGAATGTGATCAAATCATACATGTCAGATATAGAAGAAAAATATCAGTTTTATTTCATTCCTGTGATCTTTTGCTCCCCGCCTTACCAGTCGTGCCTGAGGTATAGAAGCAAACCGCTGGGCTGCTGATGTCAACATTGGCCCTGAGCTGAGGCGACAGAGGCTGATCTGAGGCCTGCTGGATTTTGTCCCCGAGGCTCTCCATGCCCTCGGTGTCGCAGTCATCACTGAGGATAAACACTCGGACCCCCTGCTCCCGCAAGGCGGGCAGTATCTCCTCCACAGCCCCCCGGAGCTCTGAGAGGGACAGGTGGAGGAGGTCGGGTGTGAGAGGTCAAGCAGGAAGTCATAGAAACTTGAGTGTTGGAGACACATGAAGGCCCCCGCGTGGAAAGAGTTGTTTTCCTGAACAAACAAATGACACTGGAAGCTGACATTGATTAAATATTTGACTCCATACCAGCAGCAGCAATGAGGACTTTGGCTCCGCTGCAGGAGAGGCAGTGCAGCAGGGGTTTGGACCTGATGTTGTAGTTGAGCATGGCGGCGGCACAGCCCAGTTTGGCCAGGCCCAGCCACAGCCACACAAAGCATGGGTGGTTCCCGTGGAAGAGAGCCACAGTGTCTCCTTCCTTCAGCCCGATGTGCTGCCTCAGGGCTCGGGCCACCTTGTTGCTGTGCAGGTCTCCATCTCTGTAGGTGTGCACCTCATCCTCAAACACAATGAAGGGCTTCGCAGGCTGGCTCCTCGCCAGCTCCAAGAAGCGATCCAGTAGGGTGTACGGAGGCCTCCTCTTGAAGAACTCCAGCCGTTTGGACTTGATTACAAGCGCTCTGCAAATGTACACGCAATCATGCACGAAATATGGACATTTCAAGAGAAGTAAGAAGAGAAATATGGCAAGGCCAGAAAAAACTGAGAATGCAGTTTGCAACATGGCTGCTCCCCTTTGCACCCTTCATTTACAAAAAAGTAGCTGGATGATTTGCAGAACAAACAGAACATATATTCATGTTTTCATTGGATGCCTTTGGGGGAATGAACAGCTACGCCTCCCGTGTCTAACCCAGAAACCACAGTGTGCACGTGTCGCCGCCTGGTGGCAGAAACCGAGGATGCGTCTGATGTTGTTGAATGGGACCGATCTGCTCCGATGTGCCATTTCTATCCGACGGGTCGCCGTTACCAGACCTCTAAATATTAATACAAGACAGAAATGGTGTTTTTCCAGGGTTGTTCCACCTCGCCATCGCCTGTGAACAAGCATATAATGTGATTGATTGATTGACTGATTTAGGGTTCAATAGCATCAGAATATTTGGGAAGTGGGTAGAGGGGAGTTCGTGCGACTGTCAAATGTAAGATATTTATTAGGTATATATTTGGGTGTTTGTTAGATTTTAGATTTTTATAAATTTTTGGTGATGGTTGCATGTAAATATTTATTGTATATTCATGTGCTTGTGTGTTATGCATTATCTGTTAATCCTTTAAATGGTATGTGCCAGCCAATTATTGGAGGGCACGCTTATATAAGGGGTCAGTCTATGTGCGTGAGGCGCTGGTCGGTGGTGGCAAACAGTTGTACACAGTGCTATGGAAAAAATAAATTCCTCATGGTCACCCTCGACTTGTGAGTCTCCTCCTTTGCCTCCCTTAACCGGTCGACCGTTCTAACACACATCCACAACTTTTACTGGACAAAATGACAGAAACACCCAATATTCATATGAGGGACCTATGAGACACCTGTCTGTGTGTAGGGGGATATTACACCATTCTTCAAGAAGAAAATCCTCCAGTTCTCTGAGGGATGAAGGAGGTGGAAATCTCCAGACTTTACATAAAGGTTCAAAGATGTTCAGATCAGGTGACCGGGAAGGTCGTGGTAGGAGGTTGACTGCATCTTGACCTCCATGAATCTACTCTAAGGTGGCGTTTCTCTTATTCTGTCCTCTCACTGTATATAGTGATCATACATTTTTATGCATTTTGGGCAATTTGCCTCCCATCACTTGGTGATGTTTAATCTTGGTAGAACTAAATCACCATTACTATGTCTTCCCTTGAATCCATTTGAGCACATTCTAACACCAGATAATTTACCTCCAATTTTCTTCTCTACAACATTTTGACCTTCTGACCTTCTCTACCATGTTTTGCCTTTGAGCAGGTGACGCTTCCAGTTTCTCCCCTTGGCATGAATGACTTTTTATTTTGTCACATCATTATTGTCTCAGAATAAATCCTGCCCTCTGCCACATTTCTTGGGCATGTCACTAAATCCCATTATTACCTGCAAATAGGAGAATAAGTTAAAAAAAATATGTAAACAAATAGAAATTTAAACAAGTTCACAAGGGTTGTTTGACATTAAGGGGTCAGTTTAATTTTTAGTTCTTCCTGTGCAATTCATTTGCAGACAGTACAATAAAACATAATATGAAACAATTGTGTGGTCCATTTCTCCAATACTGAATGTTTCTACAATAAAAGAAGGTTTGACACCTACGATCTCAAACATAATTCTCTATAGAAACTATGACAAAGCATATTATTACAAAAACACGATCGATCTGTAATAATAACATACCCATGTGAAGAACAGACAGGCAATCCATAGAAGGGTAAATAATCTTTTTACCCATATATTTTTGTTATTAAAACAGGAACATACGGAATGGATTGGTTTCCCTGTTTACAACCAATTGAGGATGTTGGCCACGAGGAGGCAGTAATACATCTGAACCGTCTGAATGGTTTCATCATGAGAGTTGTGGATGTTTTCAGCATTTAGAAATGTTGCACCGTGTTGGGAAAACAATAAAACAACTTTTTTAATGTGAATGTATGGTAACACATTAAAGCAGCAATAGATAACTTTTGTGTATTATTGTTTGTGCCGCTATCGCAAAGACAACCCTCCCTTCCCTCCCCACTCCACTGCGCGATCCATTGTGTGTCTGTGTCCGGATGCGGACGATTCACACATATAAAAATATATTTATGAATCCCCCTATTTATAATTCCTCATTGAAATGTTATACCAGTGTATTTTTGTAGCCCTCATTGATTATAACAAAAAAAAACTCAAAAAAAGTGTGTAACCGTGCGTGAGGCATTGGGGACATCATTTTCCTGGTATTCCCGCTGGGCAGAGAAAATTGCATAGTGATATCGAGGCTTATAGGGAACCAATCTAAACGCTGATGATGGTGTCATTATTCTATAGCCATTCCACTGTGCAATCAACATTAACTTCATAATGATAAGTAAAAGCAAAAGAGTTGTCTATTGTAACTTTAATGTTACTGGGCTCAATACGTGCCTTTTTCGGATGTGATGAAATAGATGTATCAGAGACATGGTATCATGCTCTCTCTTGTGATGGTTAGTTAACATTTTCCATCCATCACCTTTATGTTCACAGCAGATGAGTGACTGCTCGTATGCCTCTCACCGCAACTTCTCTGCAACACAGCTTACTGGATCTTTGCCCCGTCTGAGGACACATCTCAAGACGGCATTGCTGAAAACCCGTTATCATTAGTATGAAAAAGTGATTCCATCCCTGAGCTGAATGTCCGACGGTTGTAATGACAGTGGTGGGATTACAGTTTAATGTTCCCTGCTTGGATCGAACTGTATGTCTGGGCTGTCATTGGCACGTAGCATTCAGCCCGGTCATCCAGAATGTGCAGAGGGTCCTGGATGCGATCTGGATCGAAGCCTTCCTCCACTAACTTCCCCTTCATCTGCTTGAAGGTCCCCGTCACTGCCACTTCTTTCTGTAAGATGTGAAAATAGCCCACTAAGCACTAACACCCCTTGACAAAATATATACCGATTAAGACTGTAACCACAGAAGTCAAAGTCACCTGTATCCTTATGAAGCGAGGCCGTGCGTAGGAAGGCAGGTGGCCGACAACATGGCGATACATTTCGCTTCCGTCAAACTGAAACCCTTCTTTTAGAGTCACGGCGGCGGTCCCAATTCTTCCTTCATGTCCTTTAAAAGGGAAAGACAGAAGGTAAAGCCGGGCAAGCAAAGAGATGGTAAAAAAATCTCCATATGAATGAGTAAACTGTAAGTAAAGCACACAAAGAAATAGTTTTCACCTGGCACTTGGATTCCATAAACATTGGCTTCCTTGATGCAGATGATACTGGCGAGAACGTCGGCTACTTCTGTTGTGGCCACATTCTCCCCTTTCCACCTAATGGAGAAAATGTCATTTAATGCAGTGGTATTCAAACTGTCGGGTGTACCCTCCCTAGTGGGGCATGGAGGAATTTCGAGGGGGGGGCGCGAGAAAATAAAAGATTAAAAAAGAAAAAAAGAAAAAAAGAAGTAGGCCTTTAATATATATTTTAAGCATGACTACTTACATTTCATAAAATATGTTTATTTAAAGTTTCTAAATCTAAGCAGTTGTTATTTTCATTAGTTAATTGAAAATAATACAATTTGTTCATATTTTAATTTGTTTTCATTATTATTATTTTTGTTTCGATTAGTTTTGTTAGTTGCGCACCTTTCTGCCCCCGTTCACCTGTGTGAATAGGCAACAAAAGCCACAAATGAATGCTCCACCTGATTTACTATAAACTGTTGAATTTGTACTTTTTGTCAAGTCCTTGAAATCCTAGGGAGGGGGGCTCGGCAAAAAGAGTTTGAATACCACTGATTCAATGTCTATATACAATACGTTGTTCGTAAAAGTAATTTTAACTCAATTTGTGTCCTGTACATTGTCAATTTTGCAAAAATATATATTTCGACAACATTTCTCAGTGCACTCAGTGCTCGAGATAAGAAAAAATGACTCCTCCGAGACGCTCATCCGACACCGGCAGCTGTACCTTAGAGCAGTCTTGGATGCATGAACACAAAAAAAGTGTACTAGATAGACTGCCAGTTATATATGTAAAATATCTTTGATTTCTCTTTGTCTTTGATTAACCAAAGTCAATATTTGCACAAGGTGTATGATTTACCTTTGGTTATGTGCAAACATTCGTTCCAGGTGCAACTCCACCAATACAGCCACAGCGGTGGCAACATGCAGCAACTACCGCTTCATTATGAAATACCAAAGAACAATGCATTGTTCATGCATACATTTTTCCATAATGCTGTTACTCTGAAGTAAATCACGTCACCCCTTTATACCGATCAGACTGTATTGGTGTGTACCACAGCTACAAGGAACAGGAAGGCAGTGAATCCCGACATAGGAAGTGGGAAAAGTATGATAAGGATTGAAAAGGCATGAAAGTATGAACAGGTAAGGTAAAGGAAGCAACACCGGGGAACTCCGCACCTGAAAGTGTCCCCGACGCGGTCCTGGAAGTAAAGGAAGTTGTCTTTGTCGACCCTGAAGAGGTCTCCGCTGTTGAAGTACAGATCCCCTCTCTGGAGAACGTCGCGCAGCCGCTTCTTCTCCGTTTGTTGCTCGTTTTTGGCATAGCCCACAAAAGGAGCGATATTTGTGATCTTCGACACCAGCAGTCCGGTCTCGCCTTCAGGGGGGAAAGCAGGACGCAAAAGAAATGTCTGAGAGATTTCGAAGTACGAGAAGAAAGAGCGTGAAAACATGTGCGATATCTTCCCAGATTCATTATTACTATTGTTGTGGGGATGATTAGTATTTTGGAAAGGAAACGTGTGGAGTCTAACTGAATACGATTGAACTCAGGGCTTGACATTAAGCTGACATTAAGCCCCCCCCACCCCCACCCCCACATACGCACACACGCAGCTCAATGCTTCAGCGATAAAGTATGCAGTTTATTTTCAGATAACGTTACATTAGAGATCACATTTATTTTCCACTTGCCCGATCAGACATCTGCATGAGGCATTCCACTTGACGGACACAGGGTTTACTTGCCCCGAGCAAGCGGGCAAGCGTTAATATCGAGCCCTGGAACTGATTTATTATTACTCTGGGACTTAATGGCATTGGTTGGATTTGTGTTTATTTTGGACTGGGATTTGGACTCCTACATACATTTGCTTTCAGACACTGTACATTGTCGGGTTATTGAATATATTTTCAGAATCAGAATCAGTGTAACAGCCAGGTTTGGTGCGTTTACTACAGGCGCATAAATAAATAAAAAGCTTACCAGTCTGAAAAAATTGAGAATATAATAATAAAGTAATAAAATTAAAAAGTGTAAAAAGTACAAATAGAAATATAAATGGCCAAATTTACAGAATTTTCAATATTTCCGTTGTATTGTTTGTGGAGAAATCACTGTTGTTTGCAATTATTTAGAGTGTGTATATATTGTCTGCTTGACAAGACAAATGACTTCACTATCCCACACATCAGGAGTCATATGGCACACATATGGGGTCTGTATGGCACTTGTTTGGGGGAGTTGTGGAAGTGTGTTGTCATTCCCTCATTTCTAAATCCTGCTCACAAAAGCCGGTGTGTAACTAAACTTCAGGAATTCTGGGTTTCCCCCCCAGATCGCACCATGGCCCAGTTCAGAGCTGCTCTACACTGGAGCAGTGATATTTGATCAACAAGGGAAGTCGAGCAACAGGGAGGACCTACAGAGCAAGAGGGAAAGGCGCTTGTTTTTTGTTTTGTTATATTAAACTTACAATTTGCTAAATCATACAACATGATATGAGGTGTTGCAATAACCAATCACGACTGTTAGGGGGATCGTTCACACCTTTAGGGGTTTTGCTCACCTTTAGGGGATTCAATGCAAAGGCCACTGGCATCCCGAATCGGCTCGTCTCTCTGTGTGTCGTATTTGATTATCGCGTAAGGAAACAGCTTCTACAGGGGGAAGTTGTGTCAGAAAGCACATCACAAATTTAATTTTCTCACGTAATGTATAACGAACGAAATATTTGATGCTGTTTCAATAGCCTATATGGGTCATACTCATGAAACCACCATAAAACATGAATTGAATTACACATATTCACAGAGAATGTGAAATTATGCATTTAAATACACGATGTACAGTGGTGTGAAAAAGTGTTTGCCCCCTTCCTGATTTCTTATTTTTTTGCATGTTTGTCACACTTAAATGTTTCGGATCATCAAAATTTTTTAAATATTAGTCAAAGACAACACAAGTAAACACAAAATGCAGTTTTTAAATGAAGGTTTTTATTATTAAAGGAGAAAAAAATCCAAACCTACATGGCCCTGTGTGAAAAAGTGATTGCCCCCTAAACCTAATAACTGGTTGGGCCACCCTTAGCAGCAACAACTGCAATCAAGCAATGAGTCTTTTACAGCTGTGGAGGAATTTTGGCCCACTCATCTTTGCAGAATTGTTGTAATTCAGCCACATTAGAGGGTTTTCCAGCATGAACCGCCTTTTTAAGGTCATGCCACCGCATCTCAATAGGATTCAGGTCAGGACTTTGACTAGGCCACTCCAAAGTCTTTGTTTTTCTTCAGCCATTCAGAGGTGGACTTGCTGGTGTGTTTTGGATCATTGTCCTGCTGCAGAACCCAATTTCGCTTCAGCTTGAGGTCACGAACAGATGGCCGGACATTCTCCTTCAGGATTTTTTGGTAGACGGCAGAATTCATGGTTCCATTTATCACAGCAAGTCTTCCAGGTCCTGAAGCAGCAAAACAGCCCCAGACCATCACACTACCACCACCATATTTTACTGTTGGTATGATGTTCTTTTTCTGAAATGCGGTGTTACTTTTACACCAGATGTAATGGGACACAAACATTCCAAAAAGTTCA
>OMKR01052803.1:0-11927 GCA_900302355.1 Cyttopsis rosea
CCATCTACCCTTTCCCATTGGAATCTTTAAAGGGTAAAACTTTCTTTGCCAACATCATCAAGCCTCGCAGGTTGCATCTTTTTAAGTGCGTCCCAGCACAGGTGGATGCCTTCCTCCGTCCGTCTGAACGTCTGACTCATCTCCCAGCTACATTGTGCAGATACATGTTTTCGGAGCGGTGCGCAGCACACTTCTTTGTGCGCTAATGGGCTCTCAGCGTCTTTAAGACTCGGGGCACAATTAAGAGGTGATAGTTTGATCTCCCACCTAGCAGTTCTATTTCGGAGCTGCTGCGTGACTATGCCGGAGGGGGGTGGGGTGAGGGGTGACTATTTAAAGGAAGACGCCTGTGAACTCAGTTGAGAAAACAGACTTTCTCTTGCCTCAGACTAGTATAGAGTTACTCCATGTGCCGCCGGCCGCACCATGCGTTGGTTATATATCTGGAAATGGATTTTTAGATTATCCTTTGAATCTGAGAGTTATATATTTGGGATCGATGCGGTGGATGAAACGTCGCCTGCACTGGAACATTTAAAGTGAATTAATAACGGAAATTGGATTTGAAACGAATCAAACTAACCGGTTCGTTTTATTCTCAGCTTCCGATGGTTTTGTTGATTTTGTCAACATTATAGGAAAGCTGATTTGCTGTGTAGCCCGACATACAGGCCCGCTTCACTGTACTGTATACCCCATCGAGAACGGAGAACACAGAACACGACACCTGGTGGCCTGCAGGCGGTACAGCAGCCCTCCATCTACAGACGGAGCGCGTTGATTACCGTAATTACAGTAATAAAAACCCTTAAGAAGGCTTCGCGTTTCCATTTAGATCTACTGATGTTCGTGTTCATTTATTAAAGTGCTGCAATATATGGATATATTATAATCTATATCGATGTGCTTCAATGAAAGGGTTACATGTCTTGTCTAATGGGTACATGTTAAGCTATCCATTTCAATGAAAGCAAACAGTATAAAGGCATTATAAGCATATAACATATATAGGAATAATATCGAGAATGTGAAGTTTGACGGTTGCCATGGGTTGCTATGGACTCCGGTCGCCATTTTGGGAGGATCACTTCCATTCAATTGCATTGAGAAATAGCTAAAATATACAAAATATACAAAAATAGAGAAAGGAAGGAAGAAAAAGAAGGGTGGAGGTTCCACACACGATGGTTGCAAGGTTTCCTGTGGCAGTTTTCCACCTGACAACCCTTCCAAGACGTCTTCTAACTCAGAAATTCGCCGACCGACATTCAGTCAATGTGAGTGTTCCTCCCAATATGGCGGCTTGCTCCGGCAATGTGATGTCAGCTTCACGTTCTCTATTACGGTAATTATAAACAGAGAAATAGTAAAAGAACAGGAATCGTTTCACTCCTTATCACATAGGTCTATAACATGAATCCCTTTCTTTCTCCGGAGGTCAGTGAGGGTCCAGGTTAGGGTTAGGGTTAGGGTCCGGGTTCACCTCTGAAACACCAACGTCTGTGTCTTGCAAACCCAACAAAACAGACCATACATTACAACTTTTAAACCAATTACTCTGGATGGGGGACATGTGATTATCAAGGCACGAAAGGAAGGTTCTGACGTCATCGTAATTCGACACACGCTCCAACCAACTATGCGCGCGCTTTATGATGTCGGTGGGTGTCGGTGTCCTCCAGGAAGTGGGACACACACACACACACACACACACACAGTTAGAGGAAAAAATGATGACGTCCCCGGTAATTTGATTAATACAACACTGCCATCTGTTGGTAGGTGTTGGGTATTACACGACCAGCGTGGTTCCCGTCCATCAACCCCCACAGGCTCCGTGATATTTCATGGGTATAAGTGCTTGCTTTGAAATTATTTGTTTTAAACTACATCTGCAATGTCGTAATTACGGTTAATATATATAATATAGATAAAACGATAAAATGGCCGCATATTACTTTAAAAGCTGCTTCGCAGGACCCACTTCCAAGTCACAAATCCCGCTTGAGAGAACAGGGAGGGACTCAGGAGTCGGCTCTTCCCACCCGGCGGTTCTCCATTTTCCGATTGGCTCCCGGCAGTAATCGCCGAGCTCTCATTGGTCAAAAACCGTGTCAATCACCCCTCGGGGGGAGTTTCCCTTCGCGTGACGTCACGTTCCCCAGCTGCAGAAGCAAACACTCCCTACGAGCGATGAAAGGCTCGACTCCTTTTTTCAGATTCGGTTCCTGGCGAGTCACTCGCTAAAAAAGAGTCGATTTTCCGACTATTCGTTGGTTTGGTTCAGTTGGTGAAAGACGCACGGCTTCCGGTGGACGATGAACGAGAATCAGGAGAGTCGCTCGGCTCTGAGTTGTGAATGGAATTGTCACAATAATCATTTAATTCTGTCAAAATTATCTATTTTGGTGGAATGCAAAATGTATGTCAGTCGCATCCGATGTGCGTACGTTGGAAGATTTACCGACTCGCTGTCGTTCTCTATCGTCGGAAGAATGGATCATTATTTCCACTTTGTAAGTCGAAGATTCACTCGCTGTCGGAGTGACTCCCGACTCGTTCATAGGATCCGTTCGCGACGAACGAATCGTTCGCGAGTCTCACATCTCTACCCACAGCCCGCACCGCTCTTAGTCCGGAGAAGTGTCACCGAACTCGGTCCTTCTTGTTCATCAAACCGGCCCGAAAGAGGCACCAGGCGGCAGGTGAAATGGAGGAACCCGCCGAGCAGATGAGACCCCTCTTGAGAACCGTAAGTAACACAATACATCGATTTAAAAACACAATATTTAGACCCGTTGAGTGTTTTTTTGGGGTGGGGGGTGGGGGGGGATGATGCTCGGGAGTCAGATCCAACATCCAGCCGGCGAACTGCTATTGTTAGCCGGTTCCAACACGTGGCGAGGGGGACGGCTCTCCCCTCCGCCTCGGAGTGCTTTATCCAGCCACTCGGACACGGAAACCCCCGTTGGGTTCCGTGGGTGGGTATGTTTTCCCCCGGCGGCTATTTTTTTCCCACCACAACTCATTTGCATTGTTCAAGGCTCATGCTAGCTCAGCACTAGCCGGTGTAGTTTAAACAGCGAGTGAATCTAGCAGGTCGGCGAGGTGTCCTGTCCCGCTTCCTCCACGAAAAGAAGTTCAAAAGCTCTTGGTTTCGGTCACTAACGGCCCCGTGGCGCCGCGTAGGCTTCACACACTTAGAAGAAAGGACCAGTGAGCGTCGCGAACGAATGTTTTAAAACGACTCGGCCGTCTGGACTCACTCCGGCAACAGAGTTGGGCGAGCGAGTGGATGTTCCACTCGCGAATTGTAAATATTCCTTAAATATTGTTGCCTGATATCAGACAGAATTGTCAACTCGTTACACTCCGTTTCTAACCTGGCATCGCCAGACCAATTCACAAATGCGTATTAGTCTGGAACCTCTCGGTTCATTTTTGATTTCCAAGGGGCGTTATCAACGGGCTCAGACCAAAATGTCTCTGGACGTAATTGGACAGACCTACAACCAATCGGAGCAAGCGCTGAATTCAATGGCGACTGTGATTGGCCCGACCATTAAATGGTCGGGTGGAAATCTGTTTGAATGGGGGAGTGGCCAGACCAATCTGCCAAAGCAAATGAAACACGAGCTCGCAGATCGGTCTGTTTCCCAGGCTGCTCAGTTTCCATCTTGACATCTGACATCGACTCCGCTCTAACCGATTTCCATGGGGGAGGGGTGTTCTGTTTTCCCTCACCAATCGCTAGACACCAAGTAACCGACTGAATCTGACGTCATTTTATCAACACTGATGCGTAGTGGAGAGAATTCAAAAAACATCCTTTGTATAAATAAATGCCTTCAAAGCAGAGTGCTGTTCGGATTTCAATGTAATTTCTACTTTTAATCGATTTAGAACAGCCTCAATAGCGGCGTCTATCTTGGTTCTGGGCGGCGCACAGCATGACTGACAACAGCTTGACAACGGCGTTAGTCCCACCCGTGGTGCTGATTGGCTAATCGCGAAATCGCTGTTTCATGTCACAATGCCAGACCATAAGAAACAGTCCACTCGGTGGAGTGGGCGGATTCAAAGGTCTGGACCCAGGCAATAAATATTAAATTTTCGGAGACTTGCGACTTTTGCTCCACTACATTTCAAAGCAAATATCTATCCTTTTTACTCTTATTTTGTTTTTATTTCTCTATTTTCATTCATTCGCATTACTGTAGTTTTACAAACTATCAGGGACTGGATCTATCAAAGTGCTGATTCAGGATTTCTCATCAGGGATTCATTAGGTTCACATGCTTATAATAATTTACATGGATATGGGCCTGGTATGATGCATGGAGGTGTGACACCACTTATACTATTCTTTTTGTAAATTGTAATCAGGATATGCAGGGGAAAAAAGGTAAAGTAGACACTTTATCCTTTATTATAGACTTATGTTATCAGGGCACTGGATTTGACAAGTACTTTTAATACTTTAAGTACACTTAAGAGCATGTACTTGCATACTTTTACTTAAGTAGAAATGACAATGTGATGCTTTTGTGTCGGTCTGGGTACTTCTTTCACCACTGTCATTTGCATATCAAATACACCAGAAATAGAGCAGCTTTCTGGTGACATTTGGAGGAAATGCTGCTAATTTTACTGCAGAAGCCCGATCAAGACAGACGGAAAAATAGACTTCACAGATGAAAGTAAACTCAGATGTGACTCAGATGTGAATTAAAGCGAGATTAACTTTGAGTGGCATTTTTTTCTTTGCCTGTGGCTTGTTTTAACCTTTATGAGTTAGAGCCACAGCCTAAAGCTGTGCCTTGCATTCACAGTGGTGCAGAATGATGGTGTGTCACACGCTGTTCTATAAAACCCCCAATAAAGAACAGGTCTCTGAGATAAGTTTAAATTACTGTCACATGAACCATATTGCTTTTTGTGTGTGTGTGTTTGTGTTTGTGTTTGTGCGCACATATGCTTGTGTAAATGCGTGTGTGTGTTGGAGGAGTCATGGCCACTGGTCGCTCTATGAAAGGGAGTTTGGGGCGAGCTGCTGACCTCTCCTCCAGCCTTTGGAGTTGACGTGTCACAGGAGCCTTTGGACAAGTCGCGTGTTTGAAGCCTAATGAACTCTGGGCTCATTAACCACACCTCCGTCAGAGCGCTCGTCTTGTTGAATGACACCATTGTTCACTTGTCAGACAGGCGTACGTTATGGCCTGAACATTTGAAATATGACTCTGCTTGCCAGGAGCCTGTCTCCATTTTGCTGTCATTTTACTTTGGTGCAATGCTATTATGCCAATGCATTACATCTTCAGCAGTGTTTTGAAGAAGGAGAAATTTAGTCACTTTAATCTGAAACCAGGGCCTGTTTGTATGGAGTTTGTTTTAGAAGATTGTATTCTTTAGGAAGTTGTAAATGATTTGGAGATGGTTATTTTTTCCCTACATCTTTGTTATTGTAGCTCAAGCCATGGCCCAGGCCAGGCATCGAACAGATTCCTGTTCGATGCCTGCATCACTCTGCTATTCTGGAGCTGTTGGTTTGTTTTCCTGATATGCTGTGAATATTGCTGACATCTTAGACTGAGTTTTTGGCCGTTACTGAGAGCGCCTCGCAAGCCTCTTGACTGGATCTGGTTTAAAGTCTGCACTACGCCAGAGATTACAAGGTCAAGATTCTTTATTTGTCACTTGCAGTCATACTAGTTCGCTGCCGTGAAATGATGATGATAAGTGATATAAGTAGTTGAGTGCTGGAAGAAATCGACTGACCATATCAGCATTAACTCTGCCCATTCTAATGATAAGTCATTAGGTTCATTTCAAACCATGAAGTCGGTCAGACAGGAAAACAGGATCTAACAGAAAGTGAAAGAGTAAGAAAATCTAATATTGATTTGCCTGTCTTCAGGTTGAGGAGGAACTCTCTTGTGCAACAAAATATAACCCTCTCTTACATGGTGGTTTTATTTGCTCTCACAAATGTGGATAAGTTCAGAGAACACTATGATGCCAGCAGCAGTCACCAGGCCTTCCACGCTTTACTTACGGTTGACGCCCTCCCCGAGACAAAATGATCATTCCCCTACGCTTGCTGCTTGGTGGCCTCATATGGTACTTGCCACATCAAATGTTTCATGAAATATGGCGGCTTCCATTTTCTTTAAACTCATCACATGTTGAATATCATGAGATTTCTGAACCTGTGACTCTGCCACTCTCTGCACTTTTTGTCTCTTTTATCAGTGTCGGGGTTTTTCCAATCTCCTCCTAGGAGAAAACACACATTAATAAATGGACACGGACTCAGAGGCTATCAATACTGTGCACAGGGGAAGCCCCGCTGTCAGATCTCTGTCTCGCCCAGCTGACCTCCAGCGAGTACTTCCTCATGCAACACCTTTTATTTGTTCACAAAGTAGGCGTGATCGTTTTACATGGGCGTGATCGCTATATAACAGTTTGATACATATTATTCATTATTGGTTTTTCTAAGCAAATACAGCAGGTTTCATATTATTTTGTATTGTATTTATTTTTACACATATGTACATTTCTCTTAACTCCAACAATCAGCCAACTAAGCATCATCTTGTCCGTGTTTGCAAACGATGTTAACTTGGCTCTACAGTACTGCTTTTCCTCTGTCAGGTAGTTTGACCTTAGCTCTCCTCCTCTTGTACCCCTTTTCCATTGCACAAAAAACCTGCTAACATCCTGCTTTTGTCTTCAGTGGGAAAGGTTACAATCGGGATTCAGTCCCGGTACAACTGACAAATACGTAGTGACAGGTTTTTATCGGCTCCAGCTCTGATCGGCTGCGGTGAAAACATGACACTCTAATTTACGCCTCTTTTCCGGTGCGATGCGTGTAATGTAAAACAAAAATGTTTGTGCGTTACCGCACAATCGGGCGCGGGGCTGTGCGCCAGATGAGGTTGGATGGACTCGGCTCTACCCACTGTAGGCTGCGCCTGGAGACTCCTCCAAGTGCATATTAAAAAAATAAAAACACCGGAAACATGACATCCGGACAGACCGCCCCTTTTCCGGCGAGTTCGTGACGTCGAACGTGACGCACCAGAAAAAAAGGCCTCCTGGGCTGGCAATGGGATCGGGGTCAATCGCCTATTTTTAGCGGGTGTACCCACGTTTCAAATAACCTGCATATCCGCGTTATTTTGGTGGGAAAAACAGTATTACGCTGCGTAATACAGTGCACTGCCTAGGTGCATTGATGCGTAGGAATATGGAAGTTCTACGGTTGAGAAAATGTAGTGTCAAATGAAAGGGCTGTCTGACAGCAAGATAAAGAGGTGAAAATATTCAAAATATAGCGTTCACTTAAACTGATATAGAATTTTTTAAGTGGGCCTTTTTTTAATACATTTTGCTGCTGGCCTCGTCTGCACAAATACATTCCTTAGCTTCCGCGCCGGCAGTCCTGTCTGCTTCTCCAAACTGAGTGCGCAGACCACAATCTACTGCAGGTAATACACTGACCATGGATAAATACCTCATACAACCCCACTTCAAAAAATGCGAACTATCCCTTTAAAGGTTCACTGAATCGCTTACTGCCAGTGTCAGCTGGCAAGTCACACCCCCGAATTAACAATTGAATATTTACCTTAAACAAAGGATAATATTTATACTGAGGCTTATAGCCTGATGTATTGTGCACAAAAGGGAGCCTGTTTTGTTATTATCCTATGCAACCCACGCTTGGTGGCATGTGTACTTTCATCAAGCAGGCTAATATTAAACAGCTCAACAGTGCAGTCTGAGACCATAAGCTTATAAGTTCCCCATTTACCTTGGAGGCATATAGGCCTACTACTGTACCAAGAATGTGAAAAATGACACCATTGTATGTTCCTCACACCGCCTGTTGCTTTTAGTTTTTATTATATAAAATAGACTTCTGTTATATATATATATATATATAACAGAAAAATGTTATAATTAAATTCAATCAAAAGATTAGGCTATGTCTATGCACCATGACTACAGAAACTAAGTCTTGCATCTTTCTTGGATATGAAACGATATGATATGAAGAATTTTAATGGCAATGCTTGTGGGAGGAGAGTGGGGGTAAAAAAAACAAAACCTGATAAAACTATACTACTACTACTACTACTACTACTACTACTACTATAACAGGATTTACAAAGAGCTTTACTCAAGAGGTCAACACAAAATATTCTGTATTTTACAAATGAAACCGGCCAATTTGAATACAGTGACTTTTAGAATTTCTATTAAAATGACCAGGCAGATACGACAGCAGGGGGTGTGACCCTATTATGGTGTATCATCACGCAACACTGCATCAAATGTGATTTTGGTGGAAAAATTTGTTAAACGGACCATACCAGTTTCAAATTGAGTTTGAGCCCGTTTACTAGTTAGCGCACAAATTTAAAATGACCCCTGACCATATCTTCAGCACCTGATGATAGCTCACATTTTACAGATATTTTTAATATTGTCTTTATTTTTGGGTTTTGGTCAATTCAAATGATGGGTGAGAAACAATAAAATGATCCTCCTACACATATTTTTTCATATTAAATGATACTAATATAAATGCAAACTTGTTCATTGATAACCCATCTCACTGCGTTACATGGGTTGTTGCGAGCTGACGTCCCATTGCTGCACTGCTGTGGGGGGAATCTCATATGGTGGTTGACTAACCTCCATATGAGTAATATTCCCTCATTAAAATGCCGCAGGGTTGCCGTATTTATGGTTTTTCAAATTGATTTAGCCAAGAAAGAAAGTTGGAAGAGGGGGAAAAATATTCCAACACCGCAGCAGAAGTCTCCAGCAAACACTTGATCCTAACATTCCTGTTTGTGAAGCAACCACTTTGTCGAACGTTCATGTGAAACGCTCCTTTACTCTGTCGTAGCGTTTTGTTGCTTTCTGTAAACGGCGGTATTACACGCTAGTGATTGACAAATAATTTTTTTGTTGTAAAGTGGTTGCTAGTTGTTGTTGCACGTTTTTGGTGTCACTTTATTTGAATATCTTTTAATTGAGGGATGTTATTTTCCTTTTAGTAAACCTGTGGGCTTATGTTTTACTCCAAGTCAAGTACTGTAGCATATGCTACAGCTGGTTTGCTTAAACAAGCCACGATGAGGTAATTTTGCGCTTAGCCACTGCAAACATTGTACAGAATAGTAATAGAATAATATGCGATGGTATGCTAAAATGATAACATGTATTTCATGATCAGGAATCTTTAAGCATACTTTATAATGCTATTTGTTAATGCAATGTTTGCATGAATTCAGCCTCACTTACACTTGTTTAGATACATTTACTACACACTAGGACAAAACGCTGAATCGTATTTTTATTGGGCTACCGCACCTTGGAAGCATCTGTTTTATCAGGTCATCCTGAGAAAGTAGAGGGGAGGGAGTCGAGCAGTCCTTATTCAAATTACCGTAATTTCCGGACTACTTTTTTCACACGCTTTGACCCCTCAACCCTCGCACGGCCAACCCCCCCTGACGGCCACGCGGCCAACCCCCCCTGACGGCCGTGCGGCTCGTGCCTCCGGGTACCCACTTTTTTCACTGCTGTGTTATTGCCGTGTTACAGGCACTTTTTGGAAAAATGCATTTATTTGCGGTAATTAATTTTTTTACTGTGTAAATATCTCATGTTACAACGTGGACACCTGCGGCTTATAGACAGGTGCGGCCTATATATGTACACATTTTTTTTTTCTTTCTAAATTTAGCTGGTGTGGCTTATATTCAGCTGCCCTCAATAGTCCGGAAATTACGGTATAAGGTGCTTACGCCGCTTTCTAAGTGCTAGTCTCATTACCTTACTACGTGAGACAGTATTTACAGGTCCATCCAATTAAAGTAAATGTACCAACCCTTTTAAACTTTAGTTAGGGGAAACACGCTTTAATGGTTGACTGGTAGTTAATGCAGCCAACTAAGGGCTTGGAGAAAATAAGAAGATACCATATGAAGTATTTCTAAGTACTGGTACTAAAAAGGATCATTTACTTCCTACCAGACAAATTTTTGTTGTTGTAAAATCAACCAATAATCTTCAATGAGGAAAATTGTAGGGGGTTAATAATAAGCAAATATACATTTTCAACAATGATACTTAACTGCACCGCACCTGGCCAGTTTAGGTATACAAGCCTGGGGTTACACTAATCTTACTCTGATCTTAGAGTCAGATCCGATTTGCTTTGGGGCTTTTTAGCTTCATTATGCACACTTACACCTGGGCTAGAATAAGATCGCTATTTCTGGCAGTAAAACCGTTCACCTGTTCCATTTATGTTAATGCTTGAACCTGCTGATCAATAGGCTATGTGTCTGACATCTTGGTATATATATATTTTTTTTACCTCTGCTATTTCTAGTCTACCATACCTAACTAATTACCTTACCTCCCCTGTTGTTCATGTTTAAATGCTATAGACTCCAATATGCTTAAAACAAACAGGCCTAAATAACAATGATGTTGCCACCGAAGTAGAAAGTTGAGCTGTCCTTTATTTATTCTAATGCAGTTTGGTGGTATATTTCCCCAGAATTCAATGGTTCAGATAATCCTAATTAATGCAATCCACTAGTGAAAGACTCAACTTGTTTAGTCAGTTTGCCATTCACTTACCTAAGTGGAGAATTGGCCATTAGGTGGCACCCCTCTCATTTAATTTCCTCCATATATGATGGCACATATTGGCTGAAGCAGTAATTTACAACTGTATTATGCTAGCAATGATGGTCCGACAGTTGTAAGTCCACATGCATCAAGCCATTCAAACACAAATTAGAGTAGTTTAAGCTTCAGAACGTCAAGACAAGTTTATTTATATAGCCCTTAATCACAATACAGTCTCAAAGGGCTTCACCAACCCACATTTCACATAGAAATCAATGGCCTCCCCTAGTCTGAACCTCATCTGGGTCAGGAAAAACTCCCAGAAAACCCTTTGGGGAAAAAAAGGACAAACCTCGAAGGGGCTGCAGAAGGAGGAATCCCCCTTCCAGGATGACCAGGCTGCAGTGGATGCCGAGTGGGCAACATTAACATTAATAAAATAATTTGACAAATCATATGTTATTGTATTTCTATACCATGCAGTGTTAAAGCTGGACAGTATGAGTGTCTATTTGCTGGTGCAGAGCGCCGCGGGTAGACTCCTCCAGAAGTGGTCCTCATCAGGTCCGGAGCAGTGTCCTCCACATCTGGAAAGGGTCACGCCTGGTCTCCTCCTGTCTGTTGTTGTGGAACCATGGGAGTAGTATGTATGCAAGAAGTGATCACAGCACAACACAACGCTTCACACCTCGTCCTGTAACAAATGCACATCTTCGCTGGGGTGTAAGAAAACAGGCTTCATTTGCTATGCCTGTGCAAAATGTCTTGCAGATTGTTGTGGATGCGGAAATGAGTCATCATCTCTAGCCGGATTACATATTGATGAAAGACATCGGCGACCTTGAGCGTGTGACTGAATGTCAAGGAATCAAAAGAAGCATTGATGGTCTCCATGAAAACAAGATTTTCTATGTCGCGTCCCCCCCCACCCTGTGTGTGTTCTGAATACCTAGGTGGCTGAGTGTTTGTGTGTCCTCTAAGTGTGCGTGTCCTCTGTGTTTGCCGGGGATTGGTTGCTGAGAGAGAAGCCTGTCAGGGTAGCGTGTAGCAGGTCTGTTTTAAGACTCTCTCTCTCTCTCTCTCTCTCTCTCTCTCTCTCTCTCTCTCACACACACACACACACACACACACACACACACACACACACACACACACGCACACACACACATAAACAAAAAAATGTGGATGTGTACATGGACATGCTCATACAGCGTGCCTGATCATGAATGCACACAGACAAATAAATATATTGCATGAACACA
>OMKR01052803.1:16259-29941 GCA_900302355.1 Cyttopsis rosea
CCCCCCCCCCCTATCCACAGATGGAGATATTGCACAAATGTTAACAAAATAGGTCACACATGTTAACCTACAGGGATGTGGCTCATGTGGAAATAAGCAACTCAATGGAGCTGGTGTGCAGAGGAAGCTAGCTGTAATTTTCAGTTAATAGAGATGAGGGTTTAACTTTTGCCTTTTGTGCAGCCATGGCTACTACATTTCTGCAGAGGGACTTGTGAATTTACTTCCACCACCTGCCAACTTTACTTCAACAGTCCCCTAATGCAGAGTTATGACAATAAGCAACAGGAAGTGATACCAAAGTTCATTATCATCAGATGCATCAATTCTAATATGACATGGTGCCAGATCTTTGCATGTGTCCCATGAACTTGAGGAAAGGGTGTGAGCAAAAGCATGTACAGGATATGGACTTTAAGAGAGAGTCTGTTCTCTTTTCTTTTCTTTTTAGCTCTGACTTTTTAATGATTTGGGCCTGTTGGGAAGACCTCATACTAAATCACACTTCACGCATGCTTTCCATTCTGGTTTCCTCACACTTGAGGTGATGTTATGTTCCCTGGCAAGACTGGTCTAAGCAGAATGGTGCACACCCCTCGTCCTTGACATTCCTGATCTCCATGGTTTGGACAAGATGACTGGGCATGATCGAGAAGTAATTTTTCCAACGTGTGGCGCAACTCGTGGCTTAGGAGACACTAACATTGTGAAAGAGACAGCTCTAACTTTTTTCTATAATTATGTTAAAAGTTTTGCTTAGATGCTTGATTATTACATTTTCAGGTTCTTAACAGTTATTATTTTTTTTACATATGAAAAGTGGTTGACAATGGGGCACCCAGACCACACAAGATGGTTAACGTCCCAAATGTGGTTGCTGGGGGCAAGTTGGCAACTGTTAGTGTCGAGCCCTGTCCTACCACCCAGCCTATTGACTTATATTCATGTTTCTTTAATATTAATAATTTAAAGTTATTCATAGTTTTCTTAGTACATATGTCAAATGTTTTTTTTCCTGTACTGTGTAGTGCCAGACAGCAATATTGAACTTTTGTCATTCTATCATCACTGATGTCACTTCATGGACTGGTGTCCCTTCTCAGTTGGCAGGTTTTCTGTCGCTCCGCATCCCAACCGTCTGGCATGTTTCCCTTAGCCCAACCACAGCTGCGCTCATTGGGCATAATGGCCAACCTGCTTCCTGGCCTTGGCAGACTGGAGGGTTATTTTGGTACCAAGCCGTGTGGCAGGTTGCATCATGGCTGTGAAATTGTCCTGAGCAGCATAGGGGAGGACGCATGGCTGACTAAAACGCATGTAGATACCTCATGAAACGTTGCATGTGGAAAATACAGCATTTGTAGCGAGCATGATGATGCACATGCTTCCAAATATACTGCAAAAGCACACTTGACACTTTCGATATGTTCACTAAACGTAAACAGGTTCATGGAATTGGTATTTTAAGCGTCTTAAGAATAACACCGTAGTCGTAAACACAGGGGCATGTGATGTCAGAAGAGTTTGAAATGAATACTCGCTCTTAGCATTTCTATTGTGGCTCGAAGTTTTCTCAGGTTTAGCTGCCACTTAAGCAGGCAAATGTCATTTGGAGGGCTCTGCAGTGGTGTTGATCCTAATGTTGACCCTACTAAAGCAGACTAAAGCAGAATTTGGAAATGAATGAGAAATTACATATTTCAGTGTAGCAAGATCCGATCACTAATGTGTGATACTGTGTAACGCACCTAATGTCCTCAATGCGGTTTGAGATCCAAAGCTCAGACCACATTCAGAGGTCTGGCTTGCATATGGCCACATTCTTTTAGCAGTGTAAACGCAGATGCGACCTGGGCCACATTGAAGGACCGCCTACTCAGCTGACGGAAGTACATAGTCAACGGCGTCATATTAAAGTCTGGTCGGGAAAGTCTCCCCATTACAGAAGTGCAGGATTTATTATTTACAAGTAAAGTATTTACACAAAAACATTTTTTTGCTAAAGTCTCATAGCAACGGGGAGACGCATGACGCGCTAGGGACACACAGGGCTTTTGTTTCATTCATTCCATTACGCAGTGATCGGGACAGTCCCTTAACTCAGTTATGTTAAAATTTTTCCTTTCATACAACTAGGAAACTAACGGAAATAAATGCATCTAAAATAAAAACACACTTTTATTGGTTTTGGCCGGAGACACGGAGTCGAAACGTGCTGTGGACCGGATCTCCACTCCAATTCTCTGAGTTATGTTCACCTTTTTATTTTCCATACAAGTAAGAAAATCAGGAAACTAAATGCGTTCAGCCTAAACCTGCGCGGCGTACAGGACACACAGCACCAACATTTCAGTCTGTATTGTTTTGATTTTGCCCGCACGCTAAGGTCTTTGCATTTGGTCTTTGAAAACTGAAATGTATGTGTTTATTTGCATATAGAGCAGGGAAGTGAGATCTGATCTCTCGAGACGCACGTGGAGATGCATTCTAATGCCAGGTGTAAACAGACACACTTTGAGCTGATCACTTCGGATCGGATCACCCAAGACGCATGTTAATGCCAGGTGTAAACGGTGCCTTATTGAATTGTATGATCTTGATACAAGTGGAATGATGACGATTATTTTACCTGGTTTTAAACAGATGATACAATATTTGTATCCAGACAACTTCTTTATTTTTTTTTATTAAATTTTTTCCTTTTTCTGTTTGTGATTTTAATATATTTTTTGGTGGGACAATCACTGTGACTAAATGGTTGGTGTTCTATCCTAGAGTGATGAGTTTATTATACTTGCTCAGGTTATGTGATCAGATTACCCCTGTAGCTTCCAGTGCTTGTTCATCAAAAAGATGTCCACCAGTTTGGTGTCCTGTAGGGGGGAAACAACTTGATTAATAACTACAAGAAAAATCTCAAACAAAGCATAATTTCCTGACTACCCTCTCCCGTATTGCTGCTGTATCAGTGCCATTCCTAATAAAGACACTGTCACACAGCTCAGCTCGTTATCATGCAAATCCACCATCGCCTGGGAGACTCAAAATGGGGAATGTGCACGCACACACTAGTGTGTATCTGTGCATGTACACACACACACACACACACCCGCAAAGATCATTCCTCCATTATTATGGTAATATCTGAGCAAAAATGTGAATGTCATTGGCGGCCTGGTGCAATTGAATCACCGCTGTGATGTGAGATATATCCATTTGAATTGATTATGGATGGCTATCTGACATGGACTATGCACGCACGCATGGAATGTATTGCTTAAAGATAGAACACTATTCATTATTTACACATATGTGCACCATTGTCGTCATCACAGCTTCAATATTCTTTTTCATAACCACTTACTCAGAATGCCTTGAATCCATTTTGCCTTACAACCTGTGTGTTAGCAGACGTAGACGTTTTAGAATCTGCCTTGCAACAGTCTTGAGGACTCTTGTCTTTGAGGCTTTAGGAATTGGAGCTTCTGATGTCGCTGCCTGTTATTTATGCCCCGTTTAAGACTGCACTCATATCTACCCTTCCCTGTCCTTTCAGGACAGCTCCTTTGGGGAACCGGTAGAGCTAAAGAGCGTGTGTACTGTATGTGTGTCTGTCTGCGGTGGAAAGAAAGAGTCCAGATGATGGCCGTTCAGTACGTGATCCCCATCATAATGCAGCCTCAGTATATTCAGTGGCAGTGGTCAGTATGCTTCCGTAGATGAGGTCAGAGCCAATGAAACGCCTGATGTCGGCCCGATATCCTAATCCATCCACTGTGGTTTACATCGTCACCCATTGTGTCCCGTTTCACCTGCTTTGCTGCTTTTCAGCTTTCGTGGTTAGAGCAATTTACAGCATCCTCCGATGGGAAGTTGAGTCGTATCAAACCCATTGTGTGTGGGTCAGCAGAACTGGAGAGAATCCATTGAAGTTGGGTGTGTTAGAATAAGACATCTGTGGTGTGATGGTGTTGTATCATACAGAAAAGAGCATGACACCAGAATAAATCTGATGTTTGTTCTGTTTGACCAACATAATTTTTGTCTGTGTCAAAAGTAGCGGTGTTACGATTCTGATGAGAAATGAGAGTTTGATTTCGAACTTCGAAATCACAAGCAGGTTCGCGATTCTCCCAGTATTGTCCGTCATTTTGAGTTTATATCCAGGATCGGGGAAATCATGGTCTCATTGGGTATCTGCTGTCCGTCATGACAAATACATCACGTGATCTGATCACGCTCAGGCGATGGGACAGCTGAACAAACGGTCCCTCCCCTATGTCGCAAATCAGCCGCAGAACTGCTTTACGGCAATATTTTACGTTATCTGCCCACGGGAGCGAGACAACGAGGGTAAACAAACATGAATGGAGGAACGTGGGGCTTTCGGAAATTGGTCACTGGATGTATCACGGATCATGGCTCATGGCTGCGCCGCGACAACTTAAGGTGAGGGTCGATGGCCAAGCCGAACCTTTTTGTTTGCCGACTGCGTTTTAGTAAAAGAGCAGCCCTCTCTCCAGAGAATGTGAACACACTCATCTTCTTAAAGAAGAATTTGAAAATGTAACAGTTGTTGGGGCATAAAACCAATGTGTAAATTGTTAATAGCGTGGTAAATGTTTTAGTTTTGATAAAGCTCTTAACTGTTTAGGTGTGTTGTTTAAATATTCTTATATTTTTGTTATTATTTATAATTGTTATTATTCAATGGCATAGCCGTCAGTGCTGAAAAACAAAATGTTAAAATCGAATTGAATCGTGACCTTAAAATCAAAAGTCAAATGGAATCGTGGATTTGGAGACTCGTGACACCCCTAGTCAAAAGTAATCATATCTGCTCTCAGGTGAACAAACAAAGAAATAACAACAAACATATGTTTGCTAACAGCATCCAAATAATCTTGCAGGCTACTATGAAGTCCACCTCCCTGTAAAGGCAAATGCTGAAGAAACTACTGACCGTGACATTGTAAGATTGCGATATTGCTAACCATACGCCCAAATTAAGTTATTGCCAGCATCCCCAGGCAGAAGCTACTGTAAAGTTTCCGCTCTGAACTGTGGTCTGCAACCTGTCAGACTTACTGAATTCCGATCAGCCATTACAAGCATACACTTCTAAGACAGCCGTTTTCCCTCAGTACGGCACGCAGACATAAATTCAACATTAGCTTGGTGTCACGCTGGTACTTAAATATCCCCTCTTGCTGCCTGTCTAAAATAGCATCTTCCTCCCTGTCACAACACCTCGTGTGGAGCTAAAACAAACTGACCTGATTAGGTAGCAGGCATGGAACAATCTAATCAATTCTGTTTACCAGATACCTTTTTGTGTGGTCATAGGAACAGCTGGTATTTGGCAGCCTTGTTAGAGCTGTTAAATACCAGCTACATTTGTAAAATGTGGTCATGGGATACAGTTTGTCTTTGGTAAATTAGATTACAGTGATTTAACTCTGTTCCTATTTGATTATATTTTGGATTCAATACTAAAGAGGTTTTGGCTTTCTTATTAGCATTTCAATATGAAGCTCCTTAGTCACTTAAGAGCATCAACAATATATAGTCCCATTCATAACTATTACCCTTCAGTTCAGTTGTGTTCTGGTCAAAGGGCAGCAGTAATTGCACACTATGTCTCCAGGGCTGTGTTGTCCTGCCAGCCCAGGGCAAGGGGTCAGGAGAGAAGTGATGATAAGGTTGCTAATTGGACCAAAACTGGTTTGGGGAGTGCGTTTCAGTATGCAGTATGCATGTGTGCTTCTGCATTCTAATTGCGGTTGTATGGCATTATGATGGAGAACACAAACAGACCTTCCTTGCTCCACATTTCCTTACAGCTTGAAGTCTCCTCTGATTGGGTCCTGATGTTTTTTTTTGATGTACTGCCATGATTATGTTATTAGGCTGTTCATTTCCACTCAGGTCATTCATTTAATTTCTTTAGTAAGTAGTCTTGCCAGGCCATTGAGAACCAAATGTATTTTCCAAAACAGTCTTGTAGGTCATGGGCACCTAGGCAACACTTAATTAAAATGCAATGACACCCTTCTGTAATATTGCTAAGGCCTTTAATGAAAAACAGGAGCAGCTTATTAACTAGATAAGCTGTATGATGATTGCTTCTCATGCCAAATTCAATTTGCCCAGAAGGCAGAGTTATTAATCCAGTATTTTAATCAAAGTCTTGATCATCTACCAGTGTGCACTTATATTTTCCACTCGTGTACTCCTTTTGGTCTCTGATGTCTTCCTGCATGGCCTGTGGAGTTTGGACACGGCTCTGTGGCGGTGGTCCAGACTTTGTAGTGTCATATGGTAGAGTATCTTCCTGCTCTCCTGTAGTTGATACTCTCTCTGTCTTGCTTCCAATGGCTTCCTTTCTGCAGAACCATCTGTAGCCATATTAGTTATGGTAGCCATTAGTCAAGACACAAAAAAACATGCCATTCAAAGTCTGCTACCTGTATAAGTTAGTGATGTTTCTGTTTTAGGCTTAGCACTAATGAAATAAGACATTTAATCATTGGCTTTAGGTAGGACTCAACCAAAACCAATATTTGTAATGGATATCTGTGTCATACCGGGCTAAATGAAGGACTCTGAGTAGAATACCAACAGAATTTCTTTTGACAGATAGAAACATGTTGGATTTTTATGTCCTAATTTCCTCAAACTAACTTCCAAAGTTTATACTATGGAGCAAAAATACTGGATCAATTCGGTACAATTGGTATCGAAATCCAGTATTGGTAAGGGCTGGGTTATCAATAGATTTCATCATCCTCTTTTAGTGGTATCATATTGTTATGAAATTCCGACATGTCGTTTAAGGGTGTTGTATGAATTGGAGAAATTACTTAAATCTTTAGCGCTATGAAGTGTGAAATGTAGGGATACACCGATATCGGTGATATGAACGGCGTTCGCTCCAGCATCTCTGCCGGTTGCCACAGGATTCTGAACAAGACCAACAGATTTACAACTTTCGTTAGGGACAGTTTCATGTTCTATTATTGTTCCATAGTGAATAATGAACTATTTTAATTTACACACAGTGTCAAAATCGGCAATCTCACTATTGTGGTAACTGAAAATTGCAGTATTTTAAAAAGTACTCCTATCGGTACACCGTATCGGTAAGTACCCAAAAGTGAGTACTCGTACTTGGGTCTGAAAAAAATGGTATCTGTGCATCCCTGGTGAAATGTTTTGATTCATTTCAAAACCTATCGAGTTTTGGTCTGATCTGTCTGTACCTCTTTCTTAGGGTTTAGATGAGGAAGCGATACTGGACCTTGGGAAGACCAGCTCCACCACACACACCAACTATGAGACGGAAGAGCTGGAAAGTAAGTGCAAAGTGCTAAAACTGGAGGGAACATGATCTGGAGAGCTTGTAGAAAACATACTATTGTGAAGTAAAGACACCACATAGGTGCTCTTTGTTACTGTTTACCTTTTTTGGAGGTCCCAAGACATTGAACTTGTAGCGGGGGGGGTTACATAAATTCATTCATTACATTGGATATATTTAAATATAATTAAATTGAATTGAGGAATAGGTTCGGGTGTCTTGTCTTGTTATTATTATTCCACCGAAATGAAGCCATTTTATCATTTAGAAATGGTATTAAAATAGTCAGTATTGAAATAATTTATAAATTATTGTGATCAATATCTTGGGTATATTATTGGGTATATAAGCCACTACTAGTCCATTCTGGACTGAATCACTTTCTCTCTAGTCTCTGAGTCTTTAAGCAACTCCAGCGGAATACAGCCTTGTCCAGACGAGATTGCAGGAAGTGTGTAATTTAATTGCCGACAGTCGCCTGTCGGTGATATCATTCCACTTCGAACCGTCTCTCCCATATAATACTAGGCATCACGTTTGTTGCTTGCAGAGCGCCATAGCACATACAGGCTGTGACCGTTGTTGAGGCTGTTACATGATTACCGAGATTACCTCTGTTCTGAAACGCTAACATGGCCACTGCTAGAGCTTTGTACGATTGCAACCTAATTGAGTTGAATTTACTGACACTAACTAAATAAATATAAAACGTCTGTTTATGGGTTTGATCTTTATTCATTATCCGAGTTTGTAGCATACATTATATATGATACGTTTTTATTTGATTGGCTTGTATATTTATTCACGGCTGGTGCATTGCCAAGAGGCCAATCAGCGCGCCGCAGGATTGTTTCCGTCCCCTGCGGACCAATCCTGTGTGATCTTTCATCCCCCTCCGAAGGCGCCGGGAGAGGAAGCCTTTTTAAGTATTCTCCCTCCGCCGTGTCTCTCTCAGGTGGTGGCATTCTCCCCCTCCATCCCTCCACGGGTGCCCCATCACACACATTTCCTCCCCTGGCATTGCTCGCTTTGCTTCATTCCCTCTCCCTTTGCGACGCCCTCAGAGCCCTTTTTTCTTTTTTTCACCACCAAGGCAATCTCTTTCCTTTCCTTCCTCTCTGTTTTTCTACCCTTTCATCTTGTTCCAACGTTCTTTCTCTCTCACTTTATCTCTCTCTCTCTCTTCTTCTGTTTCTCTCTGTCTCTCTCTCTCTCTCTCTCTCTCTTTCTCTTTCTCTCCCCCCTCTCTGTCTTTCTCTCTCTCGCTCTCCATCTGTTCACCTCATGTATGGTTTTCGTATCCCTTTCCCCAGAGTAATGCATTTTATTCTCACTCCTCGCGGGGTCCCTCTAAAAATCAAAAAATATGACTCATCTGTGAAAAGTGACTAAAGGCACAGAAAGTAGGGCAGAAGTGGGGTGTTTACAGAGCCGCTAATCGGGGGTTAGCAGAGGCGCGAAGAAGTTAACTGCCCCTGCTCTCCGTCACTTCAAGTGGAGATGCGAAGGAGGGTAAACACAGGAAACGGAAAGATGATCTTTGTCTCCTTGCTTGGGATGTGAGTGTATCTCCTGCGTCTTGTCTCCCAAAGCCGGTTCACAACCCGGGGTGTGTCGATGTCAGGATGTTTCGATTTTGAAACTAGGTTATTGTTTATGCTCACTCTAAATCAATGTGTTATTTCTCAAGATGACTAGTGAGAAAGTGGTATGAAAAGTGGAGAAGAACCATCACTGATATATCCTCCATTGTCCCATTAAGATACACACAACATGATGTTATAGTTGTAATCCAAAATCCGATTATTTTGTAAAAAAACAATCTTTATTTAGCTGGCACTTTGTAAGAAACAACCCTTCAATGTATCTAGCGTTATGCATGCTCCTCTATATGCTGTTCCTAGTGTTGGCGGTGGGGTTCGCCCCCTTTTACGGCGAATATATATATATATATATCCCCACAAGTGACCCAGGTAAAACAAATAAATCAATCAATGAAGAAGGCAAACTTTTGAGATGAGAATTTGACCGTCTTGAAGCGAAGACGAGGGTACCCCTCAACTTGGATTGTTGAGGGGGAAAAAGTAGCAGTTTGGACTTGTGTAATCCTCCCAACCTAGACAATGTTATGGATTACCACTTTAAGATAACTTAACAGTTAGTTATAAAACTTGTATTTAATTAATTAAGTAAATTATAATTAATTAGCTTTTTTTTTCCAAAAGTATTTACAAGAACAAAAATCTATATTATTTATATTACATATTTGTCCCTTATCTTCTGTGTCTTCTCCCCACCCCAGGTCACCGGGCGGTATACGTAGGCGTCCACGTTCCTCTCGGACGGGAGAGCAAGCGCAGACATCGGCACCGTGGACACAAACACCATCGCAAGAAGCGAGAGAAGGACTCGGAGGAGGGCAAGGAGGACGGCAGGGAGTCTCCTGCTTACGGTCGGTAACCCACGACAACGGCCCAAAACAACAAAACCACAGCCCACAGACTCCTGATTTTTCTGCCTAGTCTACTCTCCGTCTCTGTCTAGAACTGTTTTCTATCTCTCTTTCTCACTCTTCCTGACTCTCACTTTCTATCACACGCACGTGCACACACGCGCTCACACATTGACACACAGTTCCTAGATTATATCTACTGGGAGCAGCTCTGCAACACCCTGCCTTTTTCTATCGTTTTCTTGTGATTTTGCGAGTGTATATATAATATATATGTCGCCTTGTTGCAGTGGGAGAGACTTGGAACCTTGCCTGCGGAAAAATACAGAATTATTACTTTGGCTAGATTTTTATTTTTATTATTATTATTTTTTTGTTGCAGAAAATATTTGAGAAAATAAGAATATAATTTGTGATCTAACGATAAATAACATTTCAAGTATAAGATGGATAGATAGATGATGGATAAACTCTCATTGTTTTATTTCTTCACAGAAGGTTGGTCAATAAGACAAAAGCAAGCCAAACCAGACGAACATTTGAATTAACTGGAATATATGACTCTTCAAATCAAATCTTCAATCAAAAAAATTGAAGTAGAAATCTAAAACATTTGTCACAGTCTGAATTAATGAATACCTACAGTTTATATGGTAAACACGGGTGGTAAACAATTCTCAAGGTTGAGAATCGGCCCTGTTTGCCTGTAGAAAATGGCAAAAGGTTTAAGAATGTTACTAATCAAATCACTTCTTTCATTTCTACTCAACTGTGGTTATAAAGTGTTTTCGGAGAAATGGAACCATGTGGCTTTTCTTTGAGGAAAGAGGAGGACTTGCTTACTTTTTAGAAATAAGCCATCACTGTGACAACAACAACTGCTCATTTCTTTCCTTCAGGAAATAAAAAACTTTTCCATCCTATTGTGCAGTGGGTTTCAGCCTGTACTAATAATGGTTCGACACAAAGGCTTGTGAATTAAACATTTAGCTCTGAAAGGGTTGCGAAAGCCACAGGGAAGCAGCTCTGACATTTGTGTGTGTGTGTGTGTGAGAATGCTGCATCCAGTTGCAGCTTATGAGCATCTCTGTTGTTTGACAGATAAATGTAAATAAAGTGGCTCACCATATTCCCAAATGGATAGAACAGCATGAAGACAAATTAATCTTCTGGTCTCTTTTTTTTCATTGCAATTAATTTCCGCTGCCTTCAGCGTGTGTCCTCCTACATCCACTTCCCTGTGGTCTTTCCGGCTCCAGATGTTTCGCCGATTTATCTACCCCAATGAAACAAAACACGAGAAGTAGAAGTCGAGGAAGTGTTTTCAGCCTGAACATCAAAAGACCTCTAGCTATCACATTCATGACAATATTATTGAAAATAAAGTTTGTTTTTTACAGCACAGTCTGATTTCATGAGATAGAAAGGCAAACTCCTTCTAAAACCATTCTTGGACTCTACAATGGATTGAACTACCTCCCAAAGAAGCTTTGGTTTTCATTTGTGTTGCTTATTTAAACCCCTTGCAGACACACCGTCCCAGCGCGTGCAGTTCATCCTGGGCACGGAAGACGATGACCTGGAGCACGTTCCCCACGACCTCTTCACCGAGATGGATGAGCTGTCCTTCAGGGACGGCAGCGCCATGGAGTGGAAGGAGACGGCCAGGTCAGAACCGCTGCCGGAGAATCGTCAGTTATAATTGTCGATGTGGCTCACTATCAAAAGCACCCAACCCGTACTCGCTCATGGTTCAGATAAGAAATAGTGTAGACAGGATAGGACTGTCACGTCAGGAATTTTCATTTTGTTTATGAATAATGATTAATCTCATTCGCAATTTACAATTTGATTGTCTTGTAATTTCATGCCACTATCGCAGTATAAGCCTATAATAGTGTAATACATGTGTTTCCTCAACCCAACTGAAACTGGAAACCCGGCAAATTCGCATCACATAATTGTGACCGCTCTAGATCAGTACTCTACATGTATGTAGGTTCAAGCTGGGCAGGAAAATTCATGCCCACTTTAGCAAACTACTGTAGATTCGTCTTGTTGATACAGGTGAAGCTTTCAAGAGTGAGTGTGTGTGTGTGTAGGTGGCTGAAGTTTGAGGAGGATGTGGAGGACGGAGGGGAGCGGTGGAGCAAACCGTACGTGGCCACGCTGTCGCTGCACAGTTTGTTTGAGCTGCGGAGCTGCATCCTCAACGGCACCGTCATGCTGGACATGAGGGCCAACAGCATCGAGGAAATCGCAGGTAGGACGACTCGATAAAGCCTCATCGCATGTATAGGGAATTTGATGTGAAAAAGAAAGGGCTTTGTATGCTTTACTGCATATTGTTTTTACATGTTATTTTCTTCATATATGTCATATCAATGCAAAATATCATGGGCAAGGCCAGTTTATTTCCATAGCACATTTCGTAGACAAGGGCAATTTGAAGTGCATTACACGAGGCATAAAAGGCATTAAATAAAAGTCAAGAAGAATAAAAGCATAGAAATAAAACCTTAAAAACAGATGAAGACATAGTCAAATCACAGCGATAACAGGTTCAGGATAAATTTTCAAACAGGCCAACACACTTAAACAAGGCAGGACTCAAATTCAACTAGAAATTCAGTACTGTACTGTATTCATTACAGACTGTTACCTACACACAAAGATAAAGATGTAACATGCAACGTTGTCGACCCCACAGTCAACAATTCTCATAGTGACTTCTATGTAGGGCTGTCACGATCATGACATTTTATGGACGATTAATTGCGATTAACAATTGAATCGTCTTTTTTGTCCATTTTATCCCACTATAATAGTGGCATGAAATACAACTTGTAATAATACAACACTATACTATTACAATATACAATACTATTGCAGAAGAGCCATTTATTGACATTAAATATTGGAAGGTAACAATTCAGACAGTTATATTTCCTGTATAACCCAACTGATGAAACCTAATTCATTGATTCATCTCTTCATTGCGGCATTTCTAACATTGCTTATTCAAAATTCCTCACACATTTGGATGGAAACGTTGCGCTTGTGGAACCTTTTTCAATTCGACTTCAATTGACCTTGGTCTCCAGACATGGTGATCGACAGCATGGTGGCGTCGGGCCAGCTGAAGGAGGACCTACGCAACAAGGTGCGTGAGGCCATGCTGAAGCGCCATCACCACCAGAACGAGCGGAAACTCAGTAACCGCATCCCGCTGGTGCGCTCCATCGCCGACATAGGCAAGAAACACTCTGACCCGCTGTTGCTTGACAAAAATGGTGAGCTCACACTGACGCACTCGCATTTCTGTTTCCGTATTTTCTTTTCTCTTTCTTGCTCTGCCGACACACAAAAGAAAAAGGGACGGGTTCTCAAATTCCAATGTTCCAAACCCCCCTATTTCCCCCTATTTCTATTTTTACTACTCTACCCAGAACAGTTTCTGGAATTTGAAAATAAATAAAAAAACAACTTGCACTACATGCTGTACAGTGCAATATGTATGTGACGAATAAATCTTTAGAATCTTTGAATTTGGATCCAAGAGAGTGGTTGATCGTTCAGCGGGAAGTGAAAAAGAAATCTGGGTGCTAATGGTTGTGCTCGCATGCGCGACGGGCCTTGCTCCTGGCTTGTTTCAAAAGCCGACGACTTCTCCAGGTTAATGTTTGTTAGGAATAGGAGGTTACACTAATAACGGTAAAAGCCCCTTGCATTTTGGCAAGTGTAATAACTGCCGTGTGCTTTTTATTTATTTATTGTTTTATTTTATTTTATTTTATTTTATTTTTTTGCGGCTTGGCATGGCCACCGTGGGAAACCGTTCATGTTTGGTGTGCATTCCATGTTTTCTGG
>OMKR01052804.1:0-24969 GCA_900302355.1 Cyttopsis rosea
CAAACACAGCAGGGTTCTGCACCACCACCTAGTGGTCAAAAAGGGACGAGCCGTTAGATGAGCCTAGATAAAGTCCTGTACATTTGATTTGTGACGCAGATGAGCTTCAAGGTAGATTACAGCAAAAACTCCTGTGAGGTTTGATGGCAAAGCGGCAGCATTTCCCAGATTACAATCTGCATTATTGATGAGCTCTGTTGCCCCTTTCCCTGAAGACCTACATCCAGTTTAAAAAAGAAAATGCCGTTTTATATTTTCTTGGTAATGTTAAATTGCACGATCTGCATTCTGTAAATTATTCCATGAAAGGAAAACTCATGTTGTTTTTCACGTAAACCTTTGCGATCATTGGTAGAGTGATTGGCATCAGAATCTTTTAAATTGATCCAGATTGAGTTTTTAACCCCGGCCGGCAGCCAGAGCAATCACACTCACCGAATAACTATTCCTCTCAATAATGGATCAATTTAAAAGATTCAGAATGTAAAAAACTCGGCTTGACTCCCAATGGTTGAAAAATAAGGTTTAGGTCAAAAATACCAGAGTTTTCCAATAATCATTCTTCTCACTCTCATTACATCCGTCATACTCAAATTTCAGCTGAAACAGAAACCTGAACAAACTCCTAATGAGGCATGCGGTGAAATGTCAACTTGCTGCCCCTGCAGGGAAATGCACATTCACACACCAGTCCGATTACTCAGATGATACGCAGAGTGGAAGGCGAAGCAGATGGCTTTAGGCCTCGCATTAGAGACAGAGCCCTTGGAAATTGGATTGTGGGTGAAAGTAGCAGTCTCTGTCCGTCCTCTCCCTCCCCCCCCTTCGTGGCTAGCATTTGCCAAAAATCGAATGAAAGCAAATTGAGCCTTTTCAAAAACAATTTAGAACATTTACAATTTCGACCTAAGGACTCGCGGACAGAGCCTTCGTACTGATCCCAAGTTTTGTTGAAATTTTCACATTTTAATAACAGCAGAGTTGTCCGGGAAAAGCTTAAAAGGCAGCTCTTCTGCCTCCTTTACTGCAGTCGGACTTGTTTGTCTTCTGCTCCGTCCTCACAGTGAACCACACACAGACACTAATGAAGAATGAAAAGCTGCTTATGGCGCTGATGAGAAGAGGTCAAGTCCAGTACATTTGGACCGGACAGTAAAATTTATAACTTGCGAGTTCTACGGAGGTGTACAAGTCAGAATATTGTCCAGCGAGGATTTTTATTTGTACCCTCCTCATCCGGACAGAGGTGGAGAGAATGAAGACGGGGAAAGGGAGACATTTAAGAAAGAAGCATATTGCACATGAAGAAAACAGACTAGAACCTCTTCTAAAATGGGTCTATTTCTGCTTTATCGTCTGAGATATTTCAAAGAAAGTCATGCACTGAATAACCAACCTGAAGGCAAACAGCTTCAGGGATGTACCACAAACTTTTCACATGATCACTGAGAAAACATGACAATGGCGTAAATACTTTACGCCATTTGATGCAGGGAACGATGCCTTAAATCAACAGACGCTTCCAGCATCTTATCAGGACATGAATCTGCCATTTGGGTCTGCTGAGGGGGCAGAAACTATAATCAGATCCAACATGGCATTCCGCGCAGCCAAGGTCGAGTCCGGTACCAACTGCTATAAATTTTGGAGGGAATCTGTCGTACAAGTTTATTGGCGCCACCGTGGACACTCAGGAGAAATTGGCGAGAAAGGAGGGGACAGTAAGGACACGTTTTGTTTTTTTGTGCTGTGATGGTTAAAATGAACTGGCTGTATTCCTTTGTGCTAGTTTATCAATTCAGTATCTTCAGTTGTGACACATTCAATTCAATTGTCACAGCCCACAGCTTGGCTGTCTGTTCAAATCAAGCACAGCAACATAAAGCACTGATACTCCAAGCACCACTTCCTCCGTAGAACTCGCAATATTTGGAAGCAATGCACGATTACAGCAGACGGCCATCTTAATATACAGGTTTGAGCCTGTACTGTTATTAAGTCATGCATTCATATTTAGGTCAGCCATTAGATCAGCCTTGCACATTAGTCTCAGGCTTCCAGGATGGTTCCAGTTAGTTTTTTGTTTTTTTTAATCATGATAATATACTTGCATTAGATCATGTGACTTAATTGGATAATGGGCATCAGGAGAGACTTCCCCATGACAGAGCAGATAATGAAGAGCTGCAACACGATCATGAAGTTTTGGTCGACAATTCTGATAAATAACCGCAATGAATCAATCACAAGACTCATATAGCGCATCAGCCTCACGCGCCTATCTTCTTCAAATTTGCCGTTACTTCTGTCCGGTTCAGCGTCCAACAGTATTTTAATTTTAATGGATTGAATGCGCATTTCTGATTCAAGTAGATCACGAAAAAACATTACTTGTCTCGCAAACTTGTTAACTTATATTACAAGAGCATTGGGTTAGGGTTAGGGTTATTGCGTCCGGGGATGGGGGCTCTGTCTCTGTCACACGTAGTTCCCTCTAAATTACTGGGATAACAGAGGCTTAATTGTTTTTTTTTGTTAATTTAATGCAACCTTCATAGTATGGACCTATAATCATGTAATAATAATAATAATAATACTAATAATTGTCACAAGTTAATAACACTGGTGCTAGCACAGAAGAAAATGCTGCATCCACAGCTCCCTTTCCCACAGCTACTCTCTCTAATAAAAATTAGAGATAGAGTTTTTCTTTATAATTGGGGTGGGGAGTAAGCCATTTGGCGTGACAATCAGAATGTTATATGTATTATAACGTTCAATGTTTGTGTATGCGACGCGTGTCTCGTCCCCTCCCAGCTCTAATGGAATAAGCTTATACCCAATTTAAATAGTAAAAAAGAAAATTATTAAAAAATGTGGCGGTCAATGTTGAGGGCTGCCACAAATAAATCAATGTATGGGAAACACTGCCGTGCATGGGGAAGAGAAATTGTCTCATGTGTTTTGCGACATCTGATCGATCTTGATACCGATCAAACGATTTACAACGAATATCGGCCGATCTGTGCTACTGTAATTCTCTGCCTAGAATCAGATAACACTAAAATAAGGAACTTACCAGTTGTGTGTCAGATGCGCATAGTGCTGGTGCGTTGGGCTGCCCGTCGGTGTGGCTCTCAACAGTCTGTGCGAGGAAGAGAGGGAGAAACAGCAAGAGGGAAGAGAGGGAGAAGCAGTGTGATTCATCTGAGCACATAAAAAGTAAAGACCACGCACATATAGGAAGCGCTGCTACAGCCAAGATCGTTTTATATAGTATTTCTGAACATACCTTCTTCTTTGGTATAAGTCTTAGACTAACTAGCTGCTAGGTGGAGCCAGGCCTGTGACGTGACTCCGACAGCTCTTTGTGAAATTGTGAAATAGAAGTGCCAAGTGGTTTTTCTATCACTTTGTGACTCACTTCTGGCACCGTTTGAGCAATAAGACACTTTAAAGGTGCAGTGTGTAGAATTTAGCAGCCATTATCGGTGATGCTGCAGATTGAAACCAATTAGCAACACCGATAATGGCTGCTAAATTGTGGAGGAGAAGCTACGGTGGCCACGAAACTCATGAAAAATGCTAAAGTTCCTCTCTAGAGCCAGTGTTTGGTTTGTCCGTTCTGGCCTACTGTAGAAACATGGCGGTGCAATATGGCAGCGTCCGTGGAAGGGGCTCCAGCCCTCATGGAGATCATCGGCTCATTCTAAGGTAACGAGAACACGATTCTTATTTTCATGGGATTATACACTAATTAATATACTTATGTATGTATGTATGTATATATATATATATATATATATATATATATATTATATTCCATATCTGCCAAGTCCATTCCGCAAAATGCTACTAAATCCTACACACTGCACCTTTCAGCTCAACATCCGGCGATTCCTCAGGAAAACAGACCACACGCAGTGAGGTAACAGACTACTCAAGTCTGAGTAATTACAACGTTCATCAAGTGGCCGGATTGCTGAGCCAAACAATATAACACGTTAAAGTGAAAAAAACTGAGATCAACAGTAGAAAACAATTGGTCAACTATCAGGTCAATTTAGTTTTATTATCCCAATAAATCACTATTTGGCTAGACCATTTTACCATTTCTGATTATTTTAGTACATCCAGTGACTATTGATGTGCCAACATTCATAAATCCTGATACAAAGCCAAAGAACAGACACTCTTGGATAGCTACATCTTCTGCATCCAATTTAGGGGGCGCTTGTGGGCGAAAGCTAGGGGGGGGCTACTATGGTTTTTATTACTTTTGTGACTTCTTCGATGCAGTTTTCACGGCAGCCACTAGATGTCTCACTTCGATCAGAGATAAAAATAAAAAAAACCCTGTCAGGGAACAGAGGGACAGAGAAATGCTGGATGGTAAGATAGTTGAAGACCTTTCGCTACAGTTATGGCTAAGAAAATGAAAATAAAGGTCCTTAAGTCAATTCAGTCATAACCATGGTGGTTTGAAATGCAAAGTGAGAATTACCAGTGGATCATTCCTTTAGTCAACACAAGGCAAACCTAGCCTAAATAAGCCTTAGGAAAGACTCAAAACAGAACTTCACCGAGATGCATTTGAAAGCCACACAAGCAGGAAAGCTTCACATATTGGTGAATGGAGCAACGTGATCTCATGGCAAAACCCCAAAACTAACTGCTGTTTACAGTAAAAGCCGGCGGCTGTGTTTCTCAGCCAGAGGTCAAGTTTGTTGCGCGCCGTCTGCACGCCGTTGACCAACAGTGACGACAGTGAGCGTCCTGCACCACGATCAGTCAGTGGTGATGATCAGTCAGCACCTGTTGTCTGCTAATAAGCCATGACGTCATTCATCATCTTAGGACTTCTGCTTCCTCGTCTGGAACCTCCACACCTCCAGCTATAACAAACAGAAGCAGCATCCTGTGTATTTCTCAGAAAAACACACCGTGTTGCCAGTAAATGAAAACTAGTGGAATTTAAAAACCGATAGAAGGACATGAGCATAACACTGACCCAGAACACGCGGTTCCTCTTAGGCTCGGTTCGAACTGGCTACACGGTGTGCACACACTCTGCACCCAGAGGGAAGCACGTCTGCTTCGCTGCAGGGGATCTTATAGAAATATGCAGTTTGGTGACATCACCTCACGTGCTGTCTGCTCCCCTGGGCCGCACGCGCACACACGCACACTGTGAGAATTCAGCACGGGATGTTTACAGGAATGGCTAAAGCACCATCATGTGAGCGGTGCTAAGGTGTAGCACGCCCAGCATTTGGGAATGCTGGGATGGGCTGACAATATGTCTGTGGCTGCCTCATTTGAAGTAAAACGAACAGAAAAACAAATATTTGATTATCCAAAAAGGGTGTGAATATTGAAATGTAGTCAATGTAGTTATAGTCAATTTCAAGGTGGGGTAATTTGAATAGAAATCTTTAGTTTGTTTTGTTATCATTCAAATAATCCAAATTTAAAACACAGCCTAAATGTGTCATGTTTTCACAGCAATTAACGAGCAAACTTAGTGAATTATTTTAATTGTATGTGTGAAAGGTGTCTTTAAGTGAATATCAACACCCAATGTACCCCTATTACACTACTACAGATTTAATATTTGGCCCGGACAACAACAGATGCCCCCAAATGCCCTCCCCGATAATATTCATCAAATCATCACAATTTAGCTGCTTTCACACATGTACTGCAACCCTGAACTTATCTAGACATTACCTGGAGGAGCTGTATGTGAGAACGCAAATGTCCAAATCAGTTGGACCGGACCGTGCCAGCTCCCGAGTACAAAGTCTGTAATGTCCGATTGAGTCCATCTGTGAATAGAGCAGGTCATGGCCCCGAGAATTCACAGCGAGCGAGTGGAGTGGGCGTGTTGATGACGTTTCTATTCTGTGACTGGCACACGGTAGACACCTCCGTCTGTCAGGAGCAGCAGAGCAGTGGGGTAGAGTGTGCCGTCATTAGCGCCTGCCGAGGAGAAGCATCGTGTCTTCGCCCAGCTTTTCCACTCAAGTTTGACCGACACCACCCCTCGCCTGAACCAAAAGAGTATTTCCAGTAAGGTGCGAACGTGTCTGACACGGACAATCTCCTGTTGTGTGCTACATGTGTGAAAGGGCAACACCAGACAATATCCAGACCAGATTCTCCAGACATTGTCCGGAGTTCATATGAGAAAACGGCTTTTAAGTACTGAAGTGACGTCAAACTGGCTTCTCTTAGCCTGGCATCGCAATTCGCAAATGCGTATTATATATATCTGCCAGGGCAAATGAAACATGAGCTCGCAGATTTGTCTGGTTCTCAGGCTAGGCTTCTCTGAGTGATGAGAGACGGGGGTGAAGTATTCGTGTCGGGGCTTGTTGCAGGGGAAGTGCCGTTAAGCTGCATGTGAGTCACCAAACTGTGCGGCGGTCAAATTATCCCTCTCGGAAGTCGCTTCTCACACACCCCCCCCTCCCCCAAAAACGCTGTCTGACATTCACAGACTGAAGTGTAAAAACACATTGAGACGTTGGTGACAATCCAGCTGTGTGACTGCATGACACAATGTGTTTGGTTCGTGCGTGGCAGGCAGGGCTGAGAAACAACCTGTTATTCCTCTAACTACAGGACATGATGAATGTCATGTGTGATGTCTACAGCACATATCGCTTGCTGTAGAATCAAAAGCTTTGACCAGTTTCACGCACATTCATCTGTACCGTCTCGCACATAAATTACGCCATTTATTGCTGCTCATTTTCCCGTAAAGTGTAGTTTAAGGATTGCTTTCTGTACATAATGCGATCGGACACGTTTCAACTACACAAGTAAATATAAATGTTTGGATGCTTTCATAAAACTGAAACCGGTGTTGAGCCCTGCAGCCTGGATGCAGCCTGAGACACTCGCCTGCAGGGAGAACTGCCACAGAGAGTGTTCCACCTCGGGTCAACTGTTAATCTCATTTACTGTACCTGCTTAAGTGTTCAGATCTTTTCCGACAAGTCTGCTGTTCCCAACAAGAGGCCCGGGCCAAGACGAGCACTGTGCACACAGAGTGAAGTGTTTGCTGGTTCGGCAGGTGTCTGTAAGGGCTCCTCTGGTTCCTAGAAGCGGGTCTGCACTAATTCCCTCTGCCTGCTGCAGATGTGTCATCAAGGAAAGGTCACAAGCTGTGTCTGTGTAAAGGATTAGACATGAGAGATCATGGCAAAGGTTCAGTGATCTAAAATAGTGATTCTCAACCTTTTCCCATATCAAGGAGCCTCAATTTCATAAGCATCAGGTCACTGACCTAATTTGATAGGATTTCATTTCTGGGACCCCATTCTAAGCAATACAAATATTACATTTCTCATTATTGGCTTGTGGATGAAATAATGCTGAATTTGATTTATTAATCATTTTTCTAGGGACCCTCTGGAACCTCTTGAACCACTGATCTAAAAGAGTGCAAGCGGTGAAACTGGTTTCAGCTGATCACCCTGCAGGCCCGATCTGTGACACCTTTAAAAGGTTGCCATTTCTCACACTCTTCACACTGTATTAAGTGCACCAGTACACTCCTTCGGTTCCCTACGGTCACAGCAAGACGTACACTCGCTCACGTGGAAGACCAAGTGTCCTGTCCCATTAATAGCAATTCCAATTTCAAGGGAAGACAAATTGACAGAACCAGTTGTGCATCACCACCAGGACGCATCTTGTAAACACTTTGACCTGTTGAGCTTCTGGTTTAGCGCCGTTCTCTGGCCTCCATCTGTCCCCTGCCTGCATGCACGTGTGCATGCTGTTTTGCCTGGCAGCAGGGCTTAATGCCTCATGCATTTGTAAAGCGTGCCACAGATGCACCGGGCCACTAAAGTGGGTCAGTGTGTTGAGCTGAGCAGTGAGGGATGTGACATTCACACGGCTCTGATCTACTCTCCTTCTGAAAGGCAGGAAACTCCAGACAGACAGCCAGACAGGCAGACAGTTAGGGTTGGCCGATAATATTGATACCCAATGTCCATACTGTGATTTGGATTTGGCAATTTGAATATCATTATAAAGCAAAAATATTGCTGTCATTTTGGCACATTGATGATTCGCAATATTCTCTTCAAATCGAGCTGATGAAAATCAACAATGCTTCATCATAGCCACATTACTAATGTTGGCCAATTCATATATTCCTGAGTGCATTCAATAGCCAAAACTCTACATCAGCCTGCCTTAGTTTAGCTTAAATATTGTACGAGAGCACCAACAGCCACCCCCAAAATAGCCTAACATTATCCATATTAAAAGGCATTCAGTCAAGGAGTGATTTTGTCAATATTGGCCAACACTAATTTACATTCCCACCCTTATAAATGTTGACATGGGTCTGTTAAGTGGTTATATCGGACGGGCTAGGTTCCGGCAGGTAAAACAAAAGATCCCATTTCGCCCATAGAAAATGATACGTGAACAGCTGTTTAGCCATTTCCAAGCATTGGATGGGCCCAAAACTCTGTTATTGTCTCATCTGTATCATAATGGCAAAATACCCACTATTAGGGATGCACAGATACAGTTACTGGTGTTGGATCTGATACTGTGCGCATTATGTTCTCATAAAAATGCTGATACCATAATCTGATATCAACATGACATAATATAACATAATAATGATATAAAAACCGGTTTCCAGTTTTTATGTGGTGTTCTGTATCGGCAGCTCCTCAAAACTCGCGTAATTGTACTGAGTAACCCTATCCACACAACTACCATAATGCAGGAGGTCTCATTGTCCTATAAGCAGCTCCTCTTGGCTAAACACAAAACCAAGTTTGGACATGCGTTTCACTCCCAAAAACAAAACGAAATCTCAGCAAGGCTCCTTCCAGTAAGGTGTAAGGTACAGAGCATTGCCCAATTAAAAACCAATACTCTTGATACGATTAAATTCTATTGTCTCAATTTCTGAATCGCTTATGCAAGCACACTTATATATATTATATCAAATTGAAGGGCAGATTTAACACTACATTATAAACATGTAGTGGCCCGCAGGCCGGATGTAGCTCTCCGGCCGATAGTTTAAGACCCCTGGCCTAAGGTCACTGAGGTACCACTAAAGCCAGTGCTCTAATCAAGTGTGGTGGGGTCATGAGTGTCGCGAGGCCCCCGTGGGAGAACAGGTTCGATCTGGAGCTCGGAGCAGCCCGGCTAATCGTAAACACTCTATAATGACCTGCAGGTACACACAGTAACACAGGTCACGGGCAGCAGGTCGATACACACCGCTGTCAAGTCAGCAAGCAGCATGCAGAGGGGTTGTGTGCTGTCCCGATTATTTCAGAATCGCCTGATCGCATATATTAGAGCAGATTTTTTTGTAAAATTTTTAAGATTGCACAATCATGTTTCCATCCAAATTTAAGCGGAATTTAAACCAAGGTTAGAGATTCCATTTAACAGCCTACCCAATTTTTTATAGCCAATAAATGGCTCTTCTGCAACGGATAGTTTTATTTCATGCCAAAATAATATGCCATAGCATAAAATAGCACAAACAATTAAATTGTTAATTGCAGTTATTTGTATGAAAACTCTCAACTAAAACTGAATCCTATGTTTATAATGAAAGTGTGTGTGTGTGTGTGTGTTGAGAGGGAACATGACTGAGCTAACAGCCTCTTCACACAATCACTTAACATGCCATCGATGCTGTGACTCTGCTGGAGGTCAGAGCCCGGAAGCAGCCAGTTCCACGGTGGTTTAGAGCAGAGTGGAGAAATTAGGAGAGTGTGACAAGAAGGAGAGGGAGGCGGAGTCATGCAGTATCTCTCTTTTGCACAGCAGCCTAATTCAGACTACATTCGCAACCGCCACAAAACTTTAGAGCGCCGGACAGCTCCTCCCTCAGCTGCTCTATGCTCCTTACTGCCAATTCTTCCCCTGACGCCTGAACACCATCTACTGGGAACTCCTAACTGGTTAGACTCTGCTGGAGCAGTTTGCTAGGTTCAGAGATGCTGTTTTCCTACTTGACATTTCCTATGTCAACACTCAAAAACTCTGCAATTTAAGTCTTGTTTCACAGCTAAAAAGTAATTTGTGAACACAGCATAATTTCACGATCTTAATCAGAGCATGGACATAATCTGAATAATCATTAGGGCTCCCTGGGTATTGGGCGGGAATCGGGATCTCATGATTCGATTCAATTCCGATCAAACTCGGCAGCATTAATCATTTTAGCACCGCAATCTTGATTTATACCTCTATATCTATCTATATACCTCTGCGATCTCATTCCTATAAAACGGCAATCTTGCTGCATTTGCATCAGGGAGATCAGTTGCATCAAACAAGCGGTCCCCATTTCTCTCTCTCTCTCCATCAACCAATGACAACGCTGCATTACACCACGCTACAAAGGGAAGAGCAGATAGAGCCCCATCGCACATATAGTTTTGTTTCTGACCGTTTAGGGCACAAACACGATGATAGGTTTTGTTTAAAACACCAGTCCGTTGTGCTTCTAGACGTGCAAAATGTGACGCACAAAGCCTCGGTAGAGAGCGCACAAAACAACACAGCTGGCTAGTTGTGTTGCCAACGGTTTAGGTTTAGCCCAGTCAACAGTATTGGCACAGCTTATACGTCGTCTACCTGGGAACTAGTAACATCTGCGTGTGGTGGCCTGAGTGCAGTCCCTGCTTCGGGGGGATGGGGGGGCGCAAACACCTCTCTGGATTCCCGACTTTGTAGGCCCGTCTCTCGGTGGGGGACATCGCTGCAACAGTAAGCGGTACATCTCCTGTGGTAATCGATCCAGGCTAGTGGCCATGTAACACTCTTCATATGCCATTTCCATTGGCTCCATCCAGCTCCAAGGACCAAGTTGGCCGTGTGACTGGTCTTCCAAATTTGTAGAATAGTTTATGATAGAGCGAGCCAAGGGTCTGTTTGGGAAATATTGGCAATCGCCACAGAGGGTCCATTGAAACACAGACCCAAGAGGACTCCTTCTTTATTGATGTGTACTTGGATGCATGTGCCTTCTTCTTTGGTGCAAACTGACAGCAGCTTTTCCTTCTCGGGTTTTGACGGCGGCACGCATCCAAACGCCCCCTTCTGTTGCTAAATGCACTCACGCGCTGTTGTGTGTGACTGGCGGCGGTGTGTCCTCCCTCCTCACCCAGAAGGGAGGCGCCCGTGTCTCAGCTTTATAGGAGGGAGAGAGTTGTGACATCACAAAGACATCACATGACAATAGGAAGTGTGCGGGTGGCGCTGTGCTATGACACTGTCATAGCATTAACTAGGTCAAAGTTCAAACTATTTGAACTGTCCCAGTATGCAGGGGACACTACTCTGCTGCTGGACAGTGATGCTTGCCTATCCCGTTCCCTAGAGATCTTCCAGGACTTTGGCCGTGTGTCTGGCGGAGAGTTAAATCTCGCCAAGTCGTGGGCGAGACCACCAGGGTGGTGGAAGGACAGGACGGATGTACCAGGGGGGCTGTCGCTCTGCGAAGGACCCCTGAGGTTACTCAGGGTCGATTTTGGCCCACAGCGCCGAGGCCAACTGGACCAGGCGGTTTGCCGCAGTCCGGAGGAAGATCGGCCTCTGGAAAGCCAGGAGGCTGACCTTCACGGGGAAAGTCCTGGTTTTGAAGGTTGACGTTTTGCCATCTCTCCTGTATTTGTCATACATCTTCCCATTGCTGGCGAGCATGCGGAGGACCTTCACGTGACTCGTGTTCGGTATGAGTACGTAGCGAGAGCCAGTATGTTAGCACCGATCGGGGAGGGTGGAGGGGATGTGCCTCACTTCCCACTGAAGTTGGACTGCTTTTTTGTTTCTTTCCTGTTGAGGGAGCTGTCCAGTGGTTCACCCATCAGGACCTTTCCTCCGGCTCTACTTCTCCTACCAGGCGAGGAGGGTGATGGGGGTTTTGGGCAATTTGGGGTCCCGGTCTGAGCAGGTGCTGTGGTACTATGGCCACGCGGCAAAGTGGCTCGGGGCCCATCCCGAGCCTTTGGAAGGGGTGGCTGGATCGGAGGAGGCTTTATTCCGAGACGAGACGGGGGGTGGCTAGGCCGGCTGTCGTGGGCATCCCTGCGGGAGTCTGGTTGGCGGTCCAGCCGCCTGGCATGGCTATCGGCCTCAAGGATTTTAACTGGTGCTGCCTCCACAAAGCCTTGCCGGTGCGTGACATTATGTTCCGGCATGGCTTGGCGAGGTCGCCCAGGTGCCCCCAAGCCACATGCTCGGGGGAAGAGACTATCCGTCACATCATGGGGGACTGTCCCTTTGCGGGGGTGGTGTAGCAAGGGTGGGGGTCCTGGTGAGGATGATAAGGGTGAATTTTGCCCTGACCTGGGCTGGTGTAGAGAGGGGATTTGGTGGAGGAGGGAGTGCTTCCTGCTCTGGCTGCTCACAAGCCTTTTCAAGAAGTGCTTGTGGGGGGCTAGGCAGGACCTCAATGGGCAGGGGAGGGATTGGGGGGTGGAGGGGGTTGTGAGGAAGGTGGAGGAGGATTTGTGAGGGAGGATCAGGGCAGATGCGATGGGGCCAGCATGCGGCCCTGGAGAGGTGGAAAGGAGCGATGGGTTTGGTGTAGGGGTTTATGGTGGTTTTCGTGTTTTTTGTCGGCCCACAGAATACGCTGTTGGTCCTTGAACAAAGCAATGAATAAGTGAAAATCATGCGGCCCTGTAGAGGTGGAAGGAGGAATGGGTTCTGATTTGGGGGTCTGTGGTTTCATCTGCAGTATTTGTTTGACATATTCGGAAGGCTGATGATCGGTCATCCACGGGTGTTGGTTTGTGACATGCTTGGCATGTGCTGATGACATGTCACACAGTATATGTGACCTATGTTTGTTTTTTGAAACAAAGGAAAAGTTTAAAAAATATAAATAACTGTTGGGCATCGCAGCTCGGTATGGATAGTGTTGCTGCCAGGTCAACGTTCTCTCCATATGTATGGTTCAATGCTGTGTCCGGCGTTTTGCCGCTGATAATGTGTAAATGCATTAAGTTTAAGACTTTTAGGAATCCAGTGGTTTGCCAAAGTTGGCTCATGTCACACGCCTGAGCCCTGTTGGCTTAGTGACCACAGCTAACAGAAAGAAGAAATCTAGGAAGCAGAGAGAATTCCTTGACTTGCCACACGTATTCGCACTCTTTCCAGAGCAGCAGCTGGTTCCAATGTGGCGCTCCGTCATAACAGCGCTGTCATCCCAGCTATTTGTTCAACACGGCCCAGTTCCACATGAGGATTAGAAGGGAAATCCCGCTGGAAAACATTAGACTCTAAGAGATCATGGTGTTATGGTTTAAGTCCTGCTTTCTGCAATCAGTTAACCAACTAGGTAAATAGTGTGTCAATGTCGCATACAGTTCTACCTTCACTCAGTAAGAAAAGTACTGCAACGGGCTGAGTTGGTCGTTGGCTAGCAGAGCGTGAGCGGGCCATTTGGCGGTCTTCCCTTGGTTTTAGGCTCTGGAGCAGGGACCTCCGTCCGAGCAGGAAGTTTGAACGTAGGTCTGGGTTAAAAAATAAAATAAAATAGATACTCCAATATGATTCAATATGTCCTTCAATGTCCTTCGAATATCTCGACAACCGTTCAGCCGATCTACTATTTAATTTGGACACGCGACATGCGTAATACAAATAAACTTTGATTCCTTTTCGTCAGCATTGCCAATTCAGGAATGTGGAATCTGGAACTACCGCTATGTCACAAAGAAGATGGAAGAATTCCCAACAGGCGTGTTTGGAACGGGCACTGCAGGATGGAAGGAAGGAAGAAGGGTCCTCTGTCCTTATTAGCCCGTTCTGGCTAGGGCATGTTCACAGGCATGTTCTGAACAGGCACTGCACTGGTAACCTAAATACTCTAGTGCTACTCTAAAGATCACAAGAATCAAATCATTTTTCCTTATTTATGTTATTTTTTAATATTTCCAACACTGGTCAAATACAAAATATTTCTATTTAAGATATAATTAGACTATTTTAGCACAATTATTGCATTTCAGTAATTAATTTATATGTTCTTTTTATCAAAGGTTCTAAACAATACTGCAAGTTCAGTAAAGCAATGTTTATCATGTTTACATGGTTTATGGCTCAAGGCCGCTGTTCATTTATTCTGATTGGAAGTTCACTCGTCTCTTACAGACTGATAACCAACATGACAGAAGAGATTCATTTTCAATGACAAACACTCTGGAGGAAGTTCAAAATCTCGTTTTGCATGCAATTGTTGCCGTCTTGTTGCATAAATATGTTAATAAATTTGTGACTATGATGGTATTTAATTTAAGTGGAAAATGGCTGCATAACTTCCAAAGAAAGTACCGATATTACAATTTTCTAAATCGATTCAGAAATCGAAACAATAAAATCCAGCCCTAATGAATACAAACTTCTGTGTTAAGGAATCAAGAGGTTCAACTACTTATAGCCTACATCTATAATCCTGTTGAGATACATGCCAAGCACATCTCCCTGCTTCACGTCCGGCTCACCCACGGACAACCAATGTTTTAAATCCAAATCTCTTGCACTCAAAACATACACGGCCATTGGGAACAATTACCCATTTGATCTGTGATCTGTGATCTGCAAGACGGCTGATGGCATCTTCAGTGGCTAATAGCAGCAGAGCAGCTGATTGTTAGTCCATTCATGTTCCAAAAGCCAGTGACAACAGCACGACGAAGGCATGATGCATGACAATCAGACACACACACACACACACACACACACACAGGATAACTAGTTTGTAAAATTCCTCTGGTTCTGAACAGACTTTAAGCAGCGGCTATGACCTTGAGAGAGTAATTTTGCTATTTTTTGTTTTTAGACATTCACACTGTAGCTCTCCCTCTCTCTCTTCCCATCTTTCTCGTCATCTCTCTCTCCATCCTGCACAACTCCCTGGTTAATAATTAGGACTCAGGCTGTGCAGGCAGTCTGTTCGGGCACGTCCTTGCTCTGCCCCTCTTCCCTCTGTGACGTGAACACACTCGATATGCTCGGCCCTCAAAGACCTAGATTAAGGCCAGGTGGAAATTCAATATAAGTTTGTCTACGAGTGATTTTGTATCGGGATAAATCCAAGACATTGTCAAATCAATATACACAATTTTGTCCACTAAATTATTGTGTGATGTTAAACACATCCACAAACCTATGAACAGTGGGCTGGTGTAGGTGAAGGCAGTTGGCTCCGTGTTTAGAGAACCAAACTGGGTAGTAGTGGCATGTGGCAGCATGCCAGAGAGGCAGAGCACCACGTGTGGGTGACATATTGGCCTCCTGTCCTGTATGCATAAGTCAGTGGAGAGGCAAAAGATTGTTGAATTTAATTAATTAGAGTCACGATTCGATATCGATTTAATCCGATATTTGTATGTGTTGACATTTTATATATAATGAGAATTGCTACCAACTTTTCAGTGTACCATCTGACCTGCATTACAAAAATATTTAATGTAGGGAATATTTCCATAAGGAATTTTTTTTAACCCAGCCCTAATATTGAGGTTATATATTTTTCCAATATAGATTGGGTAAGAAATAGATGCTCAATAGTCATTAGTTTGAACATTAACTTTTTGCTGCATTCAGAAAAATGTGAGTGCTAGAGTAAAATAACAGTAAAAACAGTAAAATAAAGAATTCATTTACTACATTGCAGAATTTAAGTCTAGGAGAAGACAACATTGGTGGAGGTGCATCATATTACTACACCAACCAATGTCTAAGGTATCAATATATCGCTCCATGTCAGTGCGCCTGTGTGTGTGGGTGTGTGCGTGTGTGTGTGTGTGTGTGTGTGTGTGATTTGTGGCCCACAGGAGAGCAAGCGGGCAGGCAGCCCAGCCAGAGTGCAGCTCTCGTGCTGGAGACCGGAGGACTGTGACCTGGTGACAGATGAGTGGAAAAAAAGGAAGGAGAAAGTGAGAGAGGGAGGAAACAGAGGAAGGGAGCGAGGGGGAGAGGAGGTGCTGGCAGCTAGCTGCACAGACTATTAGCAGGGAAAGTGCAGGATACATAGTGAATAAGCTGGCATTCAGCGGGAACTGTCATGTTCAGAGGAAACAGATACAATCTCTATCCCTTCCTCGATGGCTCCCCAAGCGGGGGTACAATGCAAGTCAGACCCTCAGTGCTAAAATAATCTCCAAAAGTGAGAGGACAGACCACATGTCAGGCCTGGAAATAACAGTCCCTTCCTTTACCATCAAGTCCACTCCTCCTTGGACCTCAATGTCCCCCCTTATTAGTTAGCCCTTGAATGCAGCAGGATGCTGAGTTAAACTGCTTGCATGTGAACATGCACATTAACAGGAAGTTAAATTGTTATTCCGAAGTCAAATAGACAGGGGAATCCACCAAGCTGTCAGGGTAAAGAGTTGACGTTTAAAGAGTATATAGAGCACTTTGTTTTTGTCTGCACTGAGGATCAAATGACCGAGAGGAATATAAAATATACAAGAGTGCAAAAGCACCTATTTTCATCTCTGCACAGTTATATTGAAAACCGCATACTGCGTTGATCCACATGTGCATTTCTGGTTACATGGCGAGTAGAAGTACAGTAAGAGAAATGTGTCAATCGCATGGCTGCTTGGTTGTGTGCCAACGGCGTTAACGTCTGTCGTTCGTAGTGTAAAAGTCTGAACAGGATAAATGACAAGAGAGGCTCATCTCAATGAGATTCTGAAAACAAGAGATTCAAATTGGGCATATATGGTTCCCTCGGAGGGAAAACCCAGACAAAAAAATTAAATAAAACACATTTAAATTTAGGAGGGAATCCCTCCTAAATTAAGTTTTTTGTCTTTTACACTCCTAAAGAAATTAATACAACAGTAATTAATACAGCCTCTTAAGAACACTTAAATGTGCAACTCAGAAGCAAAGGCAGCAAAGTCTGAGCCCAATGATGGCCTACATTGGGACCAAATCAATAATAATAATAATAATAATAATAATATAGCCAATTATCTGGGTAGATGTTGTAGTTAGTTCTGCCAGTTACATTTTTTTATTACCTCTTCCACTTTAAATTGATAGACCATTAATATAACCATTTACTACAAGTGGTAATCTTTAGGAAATTTCTACTCCACTATTGTTTGTATTGCTCTACTATTACTCTACTAACTATTGTTTGATGGAGCACCATTATTTATTGCCGTTTGCTTGCGTTCTGTCGCAGAAGCAGCACAGTACAGAACCTGTAAAGCGCACATGTGACAAATGAAGACTACAACTCCCATGATCCCACGCCGCTTCTGACGCAGACTCCATCTTTTGGTTATTGTTTTGACTGAGAGACACATGTAGATCTTGAACCCTACATGCTTGTATGCTCTCCATGGCAAATATTAGCATGTTATCCCTTGTTTGGGCCATAGCAGATTTGTTTTATTGACGGAGGAACAAAACAAGCTTACACAACGCAGTCTCATGAGCCAGAGGTCAAAGTTCACCCGACTGTCCTCTGAGCCGCAGCGTTCGGCCAGGATTAAGCCGCCTTAAGACACAGAGCCAGTGTGTGTCGATATAAAGAATGTGTCTCGGTGCAAACACGATTTCTTTAGCCAAGTGATTACAGGAAGCAGAAAGAGCCTTCTCTCACTAAATAGCTGCTAGAAAAGGCAGGGGACTGTTTGGAGTTAGGGTTGTGCTGGACAGTTGAAACATTACTCCCTTTACTTAACATGGTGATCCATAAGATCGCCTGTATTGGGTGGATTATACCCCTTTTCCACTGCACAAAAAACCCGCCAACACCCACTAACATCCTGCTTTTGGCTTCAGTGGGAAAGGGTACAATCAGCATTCATTCCTGGGACAAATTACCCTGCATTAGTCACTGTTTTTTATCGGCTCCAGCTCAGATCGGCTGTGATGGAAACACGACACCAGGGTAGACACGCTAATTTCGCCCCTTTGCTGACGTGACGCCCGTTGAAGTTCTGGACGCAATGTAAAACTAAAATGTATGTAAATGAATGAAATGAAATGAATGAATGAAATGTAAAAAAAGGCATAAAAGGCAACACCACCATCAAACTATATTTTTGCGGCGTTACTGCACAAGCAGGAGCTGTGCGCCAGACAGACTACGGGCTGCGCGCCGCGGTGAGGGAGACTCCTCCAAATGCATATTAAATAGTGAATGATTATTATTATTAATATATTATAATTTCTTTATATATTTATTATATTATATATAATTTCCGAATCACACGGATACATGACACCCGGACAGACCTCTTTTAAGAAGAAGAAGAATGATTTATTGATCACACATTAACCACACACATGCGGAGGGTGACACACACACACACACACGCAGGAGTGGCGAACGATGAGATATAGTCTCTGCTTTTATCCCATCCTGGCCGTCCTTCCTCCAGGGGCAGCCAGGAGCAGTGGGCAGCCCTCACTTCGTCGGCGCCCGGGGACCAATTCCAGGTGGTGGGTCCATGCTGTGGTCAGGGACAGGACAGGAAGTGTTCTGCACGTTTTTTAGTCGGGGTCCTTATGTTGGAGGAGACCCATGCGAACACGGGGAGAACGTGCAAACTCCACACAGAAAGGCCCCTGATTGGGAGATAACCCACCGGAGCACGGTGCTAACAGCGCCCCAGGCGGGAATCAAACCCAGGACCTTCTTGCTGTGAGGCAACAGTGTTAACCACTGAGCCACCGTGCCGCCAAGTTGATCAAAATTCTATTCCGGCTGCCCAGACCGGACCGTTAATGAGTCCTTGCATGATCAGATGATGAAAATCACACCGAAACAACGGCCAAAGCCATTAATTTCTCCAAAACGTGACTGGTCGTTCAAGCATTTCCAACACTTGAAGACCGTGAAACTCTCCCGGTTGAATTATCAGTACAAGCAATTACCAATTGCCTTGAAAGAATCCCAGCAGCGTCCCAGCAGCCTCTACCTGACAGCACCGCGTTAGCTAAGGGGCGGAGAGGCATTATGGGATGGATCACGGGGCGCAGGCTTCAATCTGCGTCTCCACGGGCCAATTTCTGTCTTCTGTCCTCCTCCTAAGTCCCTGCGTTTACCACAGTCATCGGTTTCTCCGGTCGGGACACTCCCGTGTCATCTTATGGATTTCCAAGTGATTTATGGAGAGTGGAAAGCTTAATTTTCCGCACATATCAGCACGTTACAGAACGGGGGGACATTTTAGAAAAAAAAAAAAAACAAGAAAATGCATCCTCCTTGACCCCAACGCTGGACGTTTTCCCTCTTCCATCCTTCTCATCTCTTTTTCTCTCCAATGCTATGAGCACTCCCCTCCATCCCTCTTTCACACTCCACCTTTGCCACATCACTCTCTGCGTCTATCCCCCCTCCGCCAACCCAACGTCCCTACTAACTAACAAACACGCGCACACACATTATGCATGCACGCACACACGCATAGACTAGTGGAGACAGAGTGTACTGCGGACAGCCTGCACGTTCGACAGAAGGAGAGAGAGAGAGAGAGCGATGGTGAAGACGATGGGAAGACTTTCCTTTGAATATAGACCATGTGAATTGTGCTTTTATCCATTAATCAAATTTTTATTTCGCACCAAGGCAACCTAAAGCCGGCAGCGTTGCCGTTATCGAAACAGCCGTACAGTATTCTTGGAAGCAGCGTGATACAGTATACAGCTGCGTTTAATTCTGGCAGCGCTGCTTCCCTGGTCGGGAGAGAAACAAATCATCCCCACATCCCACCTTTCTTCCATCCTCCCTTACTCTCTTTCTTTCTGCCTTCCATCTCAACATTAATCAGCTTATAGGGGGGGGGTGCGCGCGTGTGTGTGTGTGTGTGTGTGTGTGTAACCATTTCCTTAGCCAGGTTAAATCCCTGGTTTGTGTGAGTATCTGTGTGTGAATGCTTTTAAGCATTCACTATCTCTCTCTCACACACACACACACTCCTCTCACAAAAAGTGAGAGGAGAGGAACAGAGTCGACGGTAAACATGAATTTTAGCCAAAAACACACACTCATCTTCATTGTCTTACTGTATCCTCTCTCTCTCTCTCTCTCTCTCTCTCTCTCTCTCTCTCTCCCCCTCTCTCCCTCCGCCAGCCAGCCGACTGTTCTCCGCCGTCCCTTTATCTCCTCGTCTCCTCTGATGCAGCCGGTGCCAGGGCGCTGCGTCGCTCCAGGCACCGCTACGCTCGTTTTTTCCCCCCTCCAGGCATTTACAATTCAAATGAGCCCGGAGCAGAGAGAGAGAGAGAGAGAGAGAGAGAGAGAGAGAGAGAGAGTGAGTGAGTAGTAGTAGCTGCAGTACTCGACAGCGGCAACAAATGGAAGCTGCGAGGCATGTGGAAGTTTTATTTGCGTTTCATCCAACAGTACATGCATATGTTCCTTCCCTCAATGTGAGTCCATGTAGAGCGAAGATCTGCCTTACATCTCTGCTCTCCTTTGGCTTCCATTGGCTTTTGCAATGTGTCTCAAAAACATTAGGACGGAAATATGGAGCGGGTTGAAACGTCCGACGAAATGTCACCAAATGTCATTTTCACGTACTTCAACAACGAAGCAGCTTCTAGTGAGCTGGCTTGCTTATGGTGGTTTGCGGTCTCAACAACACCTTGGGAAGGTGCTTTTCAGAAATTGATTGCTATGGCGTCCTTTCTGCTGTGCTTGCTTGGAAACGTTCAACCTGCTTTCTACGGCGGTGTGTTTCAGTGTGTTTTTGAGCGAGGGAAGTCCAAAGCGAGGGAGTGACCAAAAGGACAAGCTGTTTTCCACGCAAGCGACAAGCGATCGGTAAAAAAGTGAGTGGCAGTGTATTGACCCGTATCGAGGTAAGGACAAAGTAAGGATAAAGTTAAATGTTCACCCTTCGAGCGGCATTTGCAACGAAACTGAATAACTGACTGATCCCATGGCCTCCACGATCACCTGATGTGAACATCATTGAACCGACAGAATATGGAACGTTCTTGACCAAAGAGCGCAAAGTAGATTTCCATATATTTGAAGACAACTTGGAAACTAGCTGGCATCGATCTGAGCACAAGTCTTTCCATATACACATATGTATGGAGAATTATTTTGAGAGAGAGAGAGAGAGAGAGAGAGATTGTGAGAGAGAAATAGAATGTGACTGTGTGTAATGTACTGGGAGCCGGGGCAGTCAGATCTCATGTGCGAGTGGAGATAAGAGGGAAGCGGTGACGCTGTGATCTAAAAATGAACAAAAGGACATCACAGCTGTCGGCGGGGTGGTTCTGATGTCAGAGAGCGCTCCTCGAGCAGCATAGAAAAATAATGATGAGCTGAAGGTATAGAGATGAACAGTAAAGATGGAAGTTGTCACACACATTTCTTCTTTGTAGACTTTCTCACTGACAGGGGAAGGTTGCCTTTATCCATTGAGCTCTATTGGGTTACAGTCACATATGATGCAGTGATAAAAACACGCCAGAGCATCACATTGGTATGCAGCGTGTTCCCCAACAACAGAATCTGTGAACCAAAAACATCCCAAGAGCTGATGTAGATCTTACAACTTAAAAAGGCTAATTCATTAGACCTTTCATATTACTGTGGCAAGAATCTTACGCCTTCAGAAGGACCCATCGGTTTCATTTGACACGGTGCCAAAATGGTAAGAACAGCTGCTCAACCTGTTGGTGGGCCAAGGACCTATTTGCAACACTGCGGACCCCCCAGAACGGAAATGTTGAAAATATTTTAATTGTCGATGTGCTGCGGCAGTCCGTAGTTCGGGTTTGTGGATTAAGTTTGAAGGTAAATCCAAATAAATTCCCAATTTTTTCCCAATGTCTAATCCCATACATTTCGATATGGACCGTGGAGTGGCTGACGTGCTCAGTGCGTGCTGTACTCGGCATCCCCCGCACAGTCACACACACTAGATTTGACCCGTCTGTCTGGGCGACTGATGGAACACCTGATTGGAGCATGTGTGGTGCTTATCAAATAGCCGCGGTCACGGCGAGATGGATATTAGCCAGTGAGGCAGCGAGCCAGATGCTCCTCAGGGAAGATCAAACGATCTTCAGTGGTGGCCCTGAGAGCTCAACACACTGCAACTAAGGAAAACACAAATAGATGCAAATAGACAATGCACAAATGCAAAAGCCACAACATAACAGAAGTGAGCCACTTGGATTTATCTGCAATAAAATATATTAAACAAAATTATTTTGTGTCTGTTGGAGCCACAACTATCACCAGACCAATTGCGCCACCACGTCCAAATCCTCCATCTGCTTCCTCGTTACAAGCACCAAACAGCCTCCATGCAAATAAGAAATAGAAAAAACAACTTTTATATCTATCCACGGTTTTTATTTAAGCCATTTTAGTGCGATATTCCAGAGAAAATGGCACCTACCGGCTCCGTGATAGTGTTCAAATCTTTTGGGTGAACAAACTGAACTGAACCACTTCCTGAAACGATCCGTTCATCGAAACCGATCCGCTCAACTGAACTGACTGATGAACGGATCGTTTCAGGAAGTGGTTCCGTCGCCAGGCTTCGCACTACAGATCCCTGTAGGTAACGTGCAACATCCCGCTAGAATATTCTCAAATATAGTAGGTGGGGGAGTGGGGGTGCATAAATATCCAGCATATCCATTAGTGCTGGATGGTCCTTTCATCTTCTCCACACACCCAGCCACAAGCGCTGCTCCATTATTCATCTGATTTTGCCGCTCGTGGGGTGAAACATCACGCTCCATATTCCCATTGACACGGCAACACATACATACGACACATATCTCACTTACACAAATCAAACTGGATTGTGTATACAGCGCTCAAACCTCGAGATAAAAAGTGCGATTAACTGAAATATCACCAGAGATTTATCGACTTCGAAACCACGGTTACCACGGCAAGTTCAATCTTGACGTCAATCTTGAGTCCACCGGGATTGGCAATATGTTTATTTCACAGATGGCAAAATAATACGGCGCGCTTTCGCACACGAGCAAGTACGATCACGCATGTGTGAATGAGTTTTTGAATGATCCTCATGAGCCAATCCTCATGCAATCAGCTCCCTCGTGACAAAAAAGCAAAGTAGAGTCACAGTGGAAGGTGGACGCACGTTGGAATGCCGAGGGAGTACTGCACATCATGTCCGTCGACGTCCCGTTGGATGGATAAATTGCTGCCGCTGAGTGCTCCGTTTCAGTCTGACGATGAATTATATGGGCGAGGGCCGCCCTACAAAAAACTCCAATTCAAAGAGAAAGAAAATGCATTTTAAATATTTTGCAAGTATGCTGCTTAAGACCCCTGAAGCAATACCCCTCAGATGTCTTGAAGCAGCACTCTGTGTAAGTGCTATGAAAAGGAGGTATTAGCTTTACCGCCTGAAATTGGCAATAGGACTTGCAGGAATAAAGTGGGGACGGATAATAAAGAGAGACTGGATTATAGTCATGGAATAGGCCAGTAGGAGGGTCATCACAGTTTTCAGAAGAAAGAAACAGAGAGAGAGAGAGACAGTGATAGCAGTAAGGAAAAGTGAGAAAGACAGAGAAGAAAGGAGGGAGTGTCGACCAGCGTTCGACAACGGAACGGTTTTTCAAAAACGGAAATTAGCTCTTGTGTTGCTCAAAATTGCATGGCTGCGCTAATTCGTCTAATTCATAAATTCCAGGCGGAATGTCACCAAGTTTCACACTGAAACTGGAAGCTATTTTCGAGACACAGTTCTTCACGTCAGTCAAAGATTTGTGACGTTTGCTTCAGTTGCTGCGGCGCACGGCGAGCGAGGGAGGACTCGCCGGACGATGAAACGAGGGTCAGAAGAGTCGGTTCGGCTCCGGGTTGAGAATGGAATTCTCACAAGAATCACACAGATATATTTTGGTGGAGTGTGAGAGTGTAAATGAGTCACATTCAATTTGAATTAAGCGAAATGCCTTGGCCTTTTTTTTTTTTTTTTCGGACTTCTTTCAGTTTGCGGGGTCGAAGATTCAATCGTTCACCCATATCTGTTGCCCGAGTCACTGATTCCCGTCTCGGCAAAAAGATTTGTTCACTAAGAACGAATGAGTAGGACCTTATAATAAGCACAGTTATACGGGTTAACAGGATCTTCTGCTTCTTCTTCTTCTTCACAGATAGTGGTGTGCCGTGGGATTATTTCATTATAAGAAGTGTGCCATGGTAGAAAAAGGGTTGGGAAACACTGGTATAGATCAGTGGTCCCCAACCACCGGGCCGTGGGTCGTTTGGTACCGGGTCGCACAGAAAGAATGAATAAAAAAATATCGTAAGAGTCTCATAAATGTTTTATTTTGAAAAATGACCGGATATGGCAAGACGCTCGTCTCGGTCACGTGATACATTACCCCAAAAATTAAGCCCACAAGCCAGCAAAACTGAGTAAAAACCAAACGTCTTTGGAGAGCTTCTTTGGGAAGGGGAAAAGGCCCGATGAGGAGACAGAAGAAGAGCCTACGACTTCCAAGAAAAAGAAAGCTGCGTTTAAAAGACAATATCAAGAGTCCTACTTAAAATACGGGTTTATCGCAACAGGTGATTCTCACGCCCCAGCCCGCTCTACAATATGTGGCGACAGTTCGAGCGGTTCGTCCCGACTACAAAAGACCCACGAACTGCGAAAGAATGGATCCGCGACCCATTTGTGAACAAACCGGGTGAATAGAGCCTGTCTGTGCTAGAAGAAGATCAACTACTGGAGATTGCAAATGACGGTGCCTTAAAAGTATGTTTCAGACAACAACTCTGCCGGTGGATTAAAATCAAGGCCGAATATCCTGAGATCGCCAAAAAAGCACTGAAAACACTGCTTCCATTTCCAACATCCTGTCTTTGTGAAGCTGGAGTAGACTGGACACAAGGACCACACTTCGGGTGTCATTGTCTCCCATCACCCCGATTGGACCGTCTCGTTGCCAAGAAACAAGCTCAGG
>OMKR01052810.1:2021-14137 GCA_900302355.1 Cyttopsis rosea
GCCCACCCTCTCCGTCATGGACATCAGCCCCCCCAGTCGCTGTGAGTCTGCCTCACACAGCAGTTGCTCTTCAGCTGGTGTCATTTTGCCAGGTTCATTATTGAGTGGGTAAATGATTGAAGGAAAAAAACGTGTTTTCATTCTTCTTACTGCGTTAATGCACTCTTAATTAACAGTAATTAATATTACCATTATCACTATTTAGATCTACATTTTATATATATTTATGATTAACTATTTGTATTTCTAACCTTTTACATCTAATTCTTTACAGGGAAATGTCAATCAACATTATTTTCAAAAAAAGAAAATCACTAAAAATGAGATTCAGTTTGATAAATCATAAATTATAAATAAATAAATTATTTTTTGACTTTACTTACTTTTTTCTTTCAATGTTAATAAGTGTCTCTTTTTTATGGGGTGAATATCTATTACACTATTATAAGGTTATATACATACAATAAAAAACAATTCAATTGTTATTCGTAATTATTTGTATGACTATGAACTGTTAGATTTCATGATGGTGACGGCTCTAGTTTGACATGCGATTCCTCCTCGTCTCTGTGTTTCTAGCACCCCGTGCTCCTACCAACTGGCGCCTGGGGAAGCTGCTAGGCCAGGGCGCCTTTGGACGGGTCTTCCTCTGCTACGACGCCGACACGGGGCGGGAACTGGCAGTCAAGCAGGTCCAGTTTGACCCGGAAAGCCCCGAGACCAGCAAGGTGAGGGCGTGTCCATTCTCAGTTTGGGTTAGGAGGGTCGATGTCGACCGCAGAGTTATCTGTTTGCGTGCGTGGCTTCCGGTTGTATTGAAATACAACAACCCCTTTTCAGGTTGTTAAGCTATTATGTTACATGTCAAGATGTTAGTGATTTTCATTTTTCCTTGTTGTGGCGTGATCGTAGCTTGGACGTAAAATAATATTCAGCGAAACGTAGATGAAGCTTTTTTGACATTTGTGTTGTGTTATGTGGTTAATTTCTGCACAGGGTGTATCTGATAATTCAAACAAATGTTTACAATCAACATTATCTTTTATTGTTTTACAGTCCTCATGAAATTAATATATTGTTGCATCTTGATGCACAATTTTGGAATCAATATTTTACATCAACTTTCTGCACATTGACATATTCTATAATGTCAGAGGTCGTGCAAAGGATGATGTGGTTTTTCTGACAGCGGGGCCAGCATCGGTGGGGTTACGTAATTATCGAGGTAAACGGGGTGTTGAACCCTCGTAAGCCAAAGCGGACCTGTATTTACGAGGGCGAAGTGTTGGTTTTTAGGTGCAATGTGAGTAGAGCTGTCAGAATTCTTACATAATCACCTGATTCTAATTAATTGAGCTGACCACAATCATTTTGTGCAAACTCAGATTCCACAATCATGTGTTTCCACAATCATACGTTTCCTTCCGTCCACTTTAACCAATTTTAAAGTGGAAATCCGGAAGATTAGTTTGTTAAAAATTAGGGATGTACCGATCCGATATTCAGTATTTGTATCAGGTCTGATAATGGCAAAAATGACTGGATCGGATATTGGCAATAATATACAGTGGTGTGAAAAAGTGTTTGCCCCCTTCCTGATTTCTTATTTTTTTGCATGTTTGTCACACATTGGAATTTTTTTCTCCCTTAATAATAAAAACCTTCATTTAAAAACTGCATTTTATGTTTACTTGTGTTGTCTTTGACTAATATTTAAATTTGTTTTATGATCTGAAACATTTAAGTGTGACAAACATGCAAAAAAATAAGAAATCAGGAAGGGGGCAAACACTTTTTCACACCACTGTATGTTGTCTATTGAATATCCCCCGAAAGGCTATGGTGAAAGGCGCTTGTTGTGCTTGTAGCCGTTGCATTGTATACACAGCTCATTAACGACATGCTGTAACGCAACATTGCGCGACATACCATAAAGAGAAGTCACGTGGTAATCTGTAGCAGCAATAACATAGATTGAGTGAGACATGTCTGCGGTGTGGAATTATTTTAAGACGGAGTGCAAAAGCAACACAACAGAGTGCAATTTATGCAACAAGCATTTGGAGGGGTGGCGGAGTCGTTGAAAGTTTCAACACAACAAACGTGATAAAGTACTTCCAGGTTGTTGTTATCTTAATGCATTGAATTAAGTTTTGTAACGTTGCACTTTAAGTGATTTGAATGTTTGAAAGCTGCTTTCAACTGTTTATTTTATTTAAAAGAGTACCCAAATAAAAGGAAGCAGCATTATTGTACAAGTTATGTGTAAATGCTTTGCATTTCTTTCTTTGCGGAAATAGTGAACAGTTTGTGCACGATTTTTATTTTTTAGATGGCTATCATAAGCAAATTAACAGCTTATGCTGAGTTCAGACTACGTGATCTTAGCCTGATTTTCCACTCGCAGAGCGGTTTTTCAAAATCTCAAATCTCACCGGAGCGCGCTCCCTTGTGGTCTGAACTGCTCACAACAACGTGATGCGACTGCTCGCCGAGGTCACGTAGACGCTCGACAGATATCTGGCAGGTTTAATATCTGGTTGTGTCGGGAGTGAGAGACGGACTTGGGGAGACAGAGAGAAGGATAGACAGAAGTGCACCAGAGCAGCAGCGTAGAAACACATAACATACTTATTTTGCTTTCCTTCACTAGGTTTTTAGTATATTTAGAATTTAAATTCTGCTTTTATTCGTTTTTTTACAGTGAGCAAGAATCAAATAGAAAATAGAAAATCCTTACCCGTGTCATTTACGTGTCACTTTTCGTGTGATTTTTTTTTTTTTTTTTGTGATACGATCGTAGTGACATGAAATGAACAAAAAGACAATTGTGAATCACAATAATATGTATGACAATCTTCAACTTAAATATCATGATCGTAATAGCCCTGCGTGCTAAACAAAATACGTGGTACCTTGGTCAGCGTCCACACCTCTGTCATTCATTCAACATGACCAGGTGCTTGAATTCACCTTGTGACAACTATTTAACTCATCAATGTCTTTGGATTTTTTTGTCGCTGGTTCAGGAGGTCAGTGCCCTGGAGTGTGAGATCCAGCTGCTGAAGAACTTGTGCAACGAGCGGATCGTCCAGTACTACGGCTGTCTGCGGGACTCCATGGAGAGGACACTCTCCATCTTCATGGAGTACATGCCTGGGGTGCGTGGCCGTCAGAGGGAAACAAACCCCAAAAAAGCATATACCCTACACTAGTAAATTTATTATCATACGGAAAATCTTTTTCTTTACCTGTTTTTAATGTCGGTTTTTATTTAAAAATTTTTTTGGGGTAAAGAAACCTGGTAGAATTCATATTTGATTCATGATTTCGCATAAGTAGCTTCATATTCTAGCTCATTGTCATTAATTGGGTTGGGTGTTAAAAATGCAATAATTTTCCCACAGATTAAAAGTTAAATGGAAGTCTTTTGATTCATATTTGATTTAACTTTTGGTGACTTTTGATTATGTCTATGTGGTCTTCATTCAAAATTCTTCATTCAAAAGTGAGATAAAATGCATACAAATATGTGTTTAATTGATGATGCTAACAGAAGTTATTATTTGGACATGATATTTGAATTCAGACTTGTGTAGCCCATGTGTTGATTTTTGTATAAATGAGATCCCAGGTTCTTAAACCTGCTTAGCCGCCATTTAAAAGCTAGTTCCCTTTTCATGTCTTCCAGGGTTCCATCAAGGACCAGCTGAAGTCGTACGGGGCGCTGACGGAGAACGTGACGCGCCGCTATACCAGGCAGATCCTGGAGGGTGTGTCCTACCTGCACAGCAACATGATCGTCCACAGGGACATCAAAGGTGAGCAGGTGTAAACACAGCAGAGGCAGTGAGGACTGCGGTACTGAGGTTTGTGAGCGTTCAGAGACACATTCTGACAGCATTGAACATTGAAGTGTCAACGCAATTGCGTTTGCCATCCAGATGCAACACTACGTAGGCGGGAAAAAAAAAAAAAAAAAAAGAGCCTGCACTGGAGGACCCTGAAACATCCGCCTGACTGGAGGAGCTGGTACTTAGAGTGGAGGATATGTGTAGGGTCTGAAATTATTTTCTGAGCCTTTTTTCAAAAACAGCCTCCCATAATATTCATGGCTCTCTGTGTGAGGCGTGTAACCTGGACCTTTAGCTGGACAGACAAGTTCCCAAACCATGCAGATATGCCATAGCGCAGGAAGCACTCTACTACTGCATGGTAGAACAGAAGCAGCTGGTTCACGCCAAAGATCCTAAGCCTGCGCAGGAAGTGCAGTCTCTGCTGAACCCTGGAGGAGACATTTTCCATCTCCTCCGTTTTATTAACATTGAGGTGGAGAAAGTGTTCATCACACCACCGAACAAAGCTCTGGATCACACACTTGAGAAGAAAGTTGAATATCACAGTTGTTCAACATGAGACCTAGGATGGCTGTATTATGAAATTGTTAGCGGTGCTGCTGGCATTTGTTGGTGTACTGGGTGAATAAAACTGGTGAGCTAACACACCCTTGGGGGGCGCCAGTGCTTATATGTTCACTCTGACCTGTTGGATATGGTTGACATGACAGCTGCTGGAGGTTTTCAGGAGGATGTGGGGCTGCAGAGTGTTAAATGCACAGCTGAAATCTACAAACAATAGTCTAGCCTAGGCCCTAAGGTTCTCAGGCTGTTTAGTTACTAGGTGCACTATACTCAGGGTTTCTGCGGGTCCTTAAAACGTCTACAATCCAATTATCTTAATTTTAGGCCTTAAAATGTCTTAAATATGATTTTGACAAGTCTTAAATTGATTGGATTATGAAGTTACTTACTTTTATAAAGTTCAAAGTTGCATTAACTTCAGTCTCGCTTTTAAATGTGTTTTTGGGAAAGATTTATATTGATCACGCTGTAACAACACGACAAAACGAAACCAACATGGAACCAATAACCACTAAGGCAAACTGTGCAGCCCGGTCAGAATTTATTGGAGCACACTTAGCGTGTGGGCTAACGTTAGAAGTAATAAGTTAAAATTGTTTCTGTTAATGTTACTTTCATCTAATATGGGTAAGTGCAACGAGATCTGGCTCGAGAACAGCGCATTTAGTGCTTGGTTGAAGCCTGTTGAAAATTATGAATTTGAAGCCCGCTGCACCTTGTGCAAGAAAAGGCTCAAATTAGGAACTTTGGGTATAAAGGCATTAGAGTCGCATGGGAAGTCAGAAAAACATAAAGCCACCAGCAAACGCCTGCCATCACCCAATATTGTTCTGTATTCACATCGGGAGCATCAAAAGTCCAGCCCCAGCATGACCCACTCTACACTAAAAACGTTAACTCTTGCGACTCTGGTAAGCGACCTATGGACAGCGTTTGGATCTATGCCAACATTAATAGCGGAGGTGCTCTGGACTTTACACACGGTAGCTAAACATCAGTCATATAAAAGCAAAAGCAAACCCGCGTACGTTTCTGGGAAGGTGAGCAGGTACAGTCAAGGTACCTGGGGTCCCATTTTGTGGGATATGGACGTGATATGGGTCTTAAATTGCATTCATAAAAAGGTCTTAAAAAGATCTTAAAAAATCTTAAATGTAACTTGTTGAAACCTGCAGGAACGATCATTTTCAACCTGTCCTAATAATTAATAAAATAATAAAATAGCCTCCGGAGAAGGAAGGATCTTTCTCTACCTGGTCTCTGCCAGACTGCGTGTCTCCGCGCCAGCAACACATCCTCACCCGAAGCTACCGGGTCTATTCAATTAAATAATTTTAAATATTTTTTTGAATTTAAAATAATAAGGTGATCATTTTCAACCAACTTTCTGGCCGACACCGCTGTGTACGCGCCATGACCATGCCCCCTTGATTCCGGAAAGCTGGTTTTGCGGCACGCTGTCTAAAAGCACACCCCGGGGCGACAATTTGCCATCTTTGTTTGGTTCTGTGTAAAAAGGCAAAGTCGGCATATTGACGGGCTGGCTTTGCAGCATTATTGTGGAATCCCCTGTGTAAAAGGGGCTGTAGATTCTCCTCCACACTTGGAAGGGGAGGTTGAGATTTATTCACTTGGTTGCAATCTGCAAAATCACCACTAGTGAGATTTCTTAGACAAGACAAGACTAAAAATCTTAGAGTATAAAAACTAAAAGGGGGGAAAAGGTGGAACTAATACAACCTTGGCCCATGACATGCTCCCCTGTAGGGATCTCCTCCATCCTGTTTGAGTCCAGGTTGGGCTGCTTGAGCCAAGACATCCCAGAGGAAACGCTCCGCTTCATCGCCGCCGTCAATCAAATGATGACGATGTCCGACCTGGTCATCTTCCTGCCGCACTGGAGCCGTGCCGTGCTGCCTTTCTGGAAGCGCTTCGTCCAGGCCTGGGACGACCTCTACGACGTAGGTAAGACGCATCACACTTATACTCTCCAATGGAACCCAATACCATTACAGAGTGTACATAGATTTTCGGAATAAAAATGCAGGGTGGAGGCCATGGACAAAAGCAACCAAATCGATACAAGCAAACTTTCATTTCTGGTACTCCCACTGGTGCCGGCGTGTGGTAATTGAACGTACGCTCAATCAGTTGGACTGAATTGTATTAAGAGAACAGACGGTGCTGAGCGAGTGAACACGTAACACGCATCGCAATGACCTGATCCCTTGAAAAAACATGTGCTTAAAAAAATACTTGAAACTCCTTGAATTTTATTTTGCAATGCCTGAATGAGCCCTGTTTACAATGATGACTCTTGTGCTCTTTCAAGTTTACATCTAGTTTTTAAAGCTTTTTGTAGATGAAACACTGTGCGTGCGTGCGTGCGTGTGCACGAGCACATTGGTGTGTTTGCTTTGGCAGCTAAGCAATTGATCGACAAGAAGGTCGACAAGCTGGAGGCGCAGGTGCTGAACGGAGAGGAGGTGGACGGCGGGTATCTGACATACTTGCTCTCCTCCAACAAGCTGTCCCGCTCTGACATCTACATTAGCGTCACAGAGCTGCTGTTGGGGGGCGTGGACACGGTGAGGAGACCCACGCACACACACGTACACACACCAACAAAAATATCTTTGTTCCCTCGTGTGTTACATTCCTCCGTGAAAACAAACATGATGGGCCCTGTTCAGAATTCAAGTAGGAACACACAAAGCATGGCAGCCTTGTGAAAGAATTTGTTCATAAACACGTCTCGGCGGTTCACCGCTTGTGGTGTAAATCGTAAAACAGCCATAATACTGACGTAGGAATTGGAAACGTGTCAGAATCCGCGGCCGTTTGGAAGCAGAGTCTGGTTGTAGAAGTATTGGATGGTAAAAAGGAGAATAGTTCCAGTAGTTCTTCCTAGACTCGCAGCGCTGTCACCCAGAGCACCCTCCCTGCAGGTTTGGCTGCATTCCCAGGTTTGGCGTGGGCATGTTTGCATGCCATTTGCTTCACAAAGTAAAGGTGAACGAGGAGGCAAGTAAACACATCCCAGACGTTTATTCGATCCCCGGGTTATTCGGTTCATTCAAATTTGCTGGTATTTGTATATCTTCTCGCCGATTGAGGGATTGATTGGTCTCTCTCCTCCTCCTGTTTCGTCCCAGACCTCCAACACATTGTCCTGGACGCTCTACCACCTGGCCAGGGACGCCCGGGTGCAGGAGCGGCTCTGGAGGGAGGTCACCTCAGTGTGCCCGGACAAACGGCAGCCCACCACGGACGATCTGACCCAGATGCCCTACCTCAAAGCTGTGATTAAAGAGACCTTACGGTTTGTCCCTCAAACCTCTGTCTCTCATCTGCCTGTCTGTCTGACACCGCTCTTAACATGTAAAAGGACATAGACTCATTGACCTTTCCCTGCTTAGATCCTCAACTTCGTATATACATCGGCTCAAATCAATCCAGCTACTGACCCTTCACTCTCCATAGGAATGAATGGACTTCCGGTTTGTTGTTGTCGTTTGTCGTAATCGGCGTGAAGCAGGCTTCAGAGTAGGACATCGGTTCTAAGTGCACAAAAACTCTCGGTGACGCAAATCTGTTCCTGTGAATCTGCAGGGCCGCGAGACTGAGGACATTAGATCAGAGAAAGTTAGCTGGTCGTCAATCACCACCCCAAGATTTCCAGCAGACTTGACGACGAGCCGAGCTGAAGGTTTATGCGGTGTTGCATGGTTGGACTTGCCGCGACGATGAGGAGCTGTCGCCATTGTCGTCGTCGTCGTCGTCATCAGCGTAGCAGAAGCAACGACACATACTGTATGTTCTAAAAACGATCTGATGGCTCCTCAGAGCGTCTCAAATTCTCGGCGTGGGAAGCTTTGTAACTAGCCGTTGTGTCAGACTCCGAGGTGGGAATATTTCAGCACGATTCCGACCAGTGATCATCCATCATGTTGTGATAACTAGCTATGATGATTAGCTGGTGAGCTAACAGGACCTTTGTGTAAAAAGCCTGTTCATATCGAATCATTGTGTTATGGTAAAGTAAAGCCCATGTGGTACATACTGTACGTTTGCATAGGAACCATGTCGTGCTTGTTTGCTCGGAACCAAGTGTAGTTGTGTGTTGTGCCGAGTCTTTATGAGGGAGAGAGAGACCCAAGAGTAAAATTTCAAAAAGTAGAAGAGAGAAGTGTAACAAATAGCCAATCATAAGTGCCATAGAAAGCATGTTTCCTATTCATACAACTATTACTGTAACAATAATTACATATTGTGTTTGAGTAATTCGTTAATTATACATTTGTCCAGATAGCTGGTTCAGATACCGTGGTTAATCCAGCTGCCCTGTGTGCGTTATAGTAAGGATGGGAGCCACAGAACAGCGCACCGGCCATTGTAAATAGAACATATTCCAACGATGTAATCCACCATTCAAACTAGGTCTAGACCAGACTGCAAACGATTTTGCAACCATATTGACGTGGGGATGGGAAACTGCTGCAGGGAACATAAACAAGCTAAATAAACGAGCTTCCGCACTCGCTGAAAATGTTCCCTGTATGTATACAATGTATGGACAATGTATGGACATAAAGTCCTTGTATCCACAAACCCGTGGTCGTTGTGGTGATATGTGGGTATATCCTGTACATCTGTGCACGTTATCTGCAATAACATTGGTGCAAAAAATACTTGGGGAAAGAACAGATTAGGAAATGGAAACTGACCTTTGTTTCATAGCCTGTACCCAGTGGTTTCTGGGAACGGACGCCTAACGATGGAGAACGAAGTGGTCGTGGACAACTACTGGTTTCCAAAGAAGGTAGGTGTTACCGCTTAGAACCGGCAATAAGGTGCAGTGTGTAGAATTTAGCGGCATCTAGCCGTGAGGTTGCAGATTGCAACCACCTGAATAAATCTCCCGTCACCCTCCCCTTCCAAGCGTGTAGGAGAAGCTACGGTGCCCGCGAAACCCACAAAAGTCCCTCTGTAGAGTCGGAGAGCCATCTGTGGAAGAGACTCCTACTCCCTATGTACATATAAACGGCTCTGTGGCAGTTCCACCTGCCACCCACCACCGGAGTGGCTTTTCCAGGGGCTCTCCGGCACAGAGACATAGGCAAGATGGTGGCGACAAACCGGTATATTGAAGAGAGTGGGCAAGATGGAACAAGCCAGGAGCAGGTGGAATCACCTGATGAGCAACTTGCTTGAATGTTTGTCTGAAGTTCTGTGGAAAATAAGTTATGTTTAGTTCTTAATCACTTACCTTGCCAGCTGACCTCAAGGAAGATGTTCATAGAGTCATCTAGTTCACAACCTTCCCTATTTCTACCTGAGATGTATCTCTACCCTGTACCACATTTATAGCACTTACCTGCAATACTATGAAAAGAGTCCAAAAAAACTGTCTTGAATTTTGTGCAAATTTGTCCTGAAAAGCTCTTAAAAAGTATTTTTAATTTAATACCCCCTGTATTTAATGACATTTCTCCAACCTTCCTCAGTGAAAGGAGTGAAAACAGACTGAAAGCGCCTAACAATTAAAGGTGCAGTGTGTAGAATTTAGTGGCATCTAGCAGAACGGACTTGGCAGAAATGGAATATAAGTATATAAGTATGTATTAGTGTATAATCTCATGAAAATAAGAATCGTTGTGTTTTCGTTACCTTAGAATGAGCCGTTTATATCTCCATGGGGGCTGGAGCCCCTTCCACGGACATGGAAGCATCGCCATGTTTCTACAGTAGCCCAGAACGGACAAACCAAACACTGGCTCTAGAGAGGGACTTTCGCTTTTTTCGGGAGTTTCGAGATCACTGTAGATTCTCCTCCACCCTTGGAAGGGGAGGGTGACGGGAGACTTATTCAGAAAGCTCCCAGTGGAGGACAGGACTCTAGTTGGAATTTGAGTTTGCATTGTTTGGATCAGATTATGAAAGACTAGAGGTCCCCCGAGTGGTTGAGCTGTACTGACTGTAAGTATAAATAAACTTTAAATATATTGAGTTTAATCTCTATTATCTATTTTAGTATAAAAGTTAATGCGTCCAAACAAAGAACTGTCTGTTCTCTAAGAATGTTTGCCCGGTGTCAGCTAATCTTATATTCAAGCAAGTTACAGCATCATGGTTTTTATTTTTAAAAACCTACTTTAAAGGGATACTCGTTTTTTAAGACAAAACCTTGTTCTTTAGCTACTGTTTTGTACTTTTTGTTCTGCCCTGCTCCAGGGAAGAACTGTAAACTGTAAACCGTATCAGGAGTGATGCTGCATTCAGGGGAACTCGGAAAACTGTAATTTGTGTCAGTAGCCCCCCCCTTTGTGACCGATTGTTAAGGGTTGAGAACTAGGAAGAGTTATTGAGTTATTGTGAAGTGAGAACACCTGAGGATCTCTCTGTGTCGTTGTCATTATTTTATCTACATCATTTTTGGGATATATGTTTTTCCAGGGGATAGGGTTAGGTTTTCCGTCATAGGTTTTTGGGGGATTTATATTTTTGGAATTGTTTTGTCGTTATGATGTCTTTTTCAGTGGCGAACCATCAATGCCTTAGGTGGTGTAGGTGGTTTGGGTTACGGGAGACACCCACTTTATTTTATGTCTTTTTTGCTGCTGTCATGCTCAGGTCTCTCTTGAAAATGAGTTTTTCTCTTTAAGATAAGACTTCATTAATTTCCGTGGGGAAATACCGAAAAATCAGGTGCGCCGCCTGGGAATCTTGCATGATACCACTACACCAGCGGATGCAATATCTCAATGTCTCAACGAGCCTTCAATGGTGGTGAAGAAAACGATCCATATCTGAAAATATTCCTCATGCTCATCGTCACATGTATGCAGATCAGCATTTATCGGAGAGAGACGAGGGCTGGGTTGAGATCTCAAAGGGGCTTTTAGAAGGTTCTCTTCTTACATTCATCATCTCTCTCTTTCTCTCTCTCTCTCTCTCTCTCTCTCTCTCTCTCTCTCTCTCTCTCAGACCCAGTTCCATCTGTGTCATTACGCCGTGTGCCACGACGAGGGAGAGTTTGCGAACGCCGAGCGCTTTGTCCCGGAGCGTTGGCTGCGCGAGAGGACCAACAAGGGGTCCGGCAGGGAGGCGGCAGGCGGGTTCCCGCACCACCCATACAGCTACATACCGTTTGGCGTGGGTGTCCGTGCCTGCGTGGGCAAGAGAGTGGCAGAGCTGGAGATGCACCTGGCCCTCTCCCGGGTGAGAGAGAAAGAAAGAGAGAGAGAGAGAGAGACATAATTATGGGAAGACTAGTCCCCAACAGCGTGATTAGGACGTGAATACATCACTGCTATTCATATTGCAATCAGAGAAAATCCCCCAAATACTCAAAGAGCCTTAAATTGATTTGTTTTTCTTTTAATTCCTCCCGGTTTAGCTGATGCAGCACTACAAGGTTCACCCTGAAGAAGCGGCCCCCGCCGTGGAGCCTAAAACCCGAATTCTTCTTATCCCCAGCAAGCCCATCAACCTGCGTTTCCTCCCCAGGGCCTGACGAGAGCGCTGTCGAGTCGAGAGAAACCTAGTAGATAGTATCAAACGTGGCAACATTAACTATACCGGCTCCAATATTGCAGCAAGTGGACATTTATACAAGAATACGTATAAAATATAATATATTTTAATTGTGTTTAATTATAATAAGACTATATATATTTATATATAAAAACAAAT
>OMKR01052811.1:16573-36960 GCA_900302355.1 Cyttopsis rosea
CAGGAGTTCTTTGGTCAGCTGGACCAACGGGTCTTAAATGCGTTCCTCAAGGCCTGCGATGAGCTGACGGACATTCTGCCCGAGCAGGAACAACAGTCTCTGCAGGAGACGGTCAGGAAGCTGCACAAACACTGGAAGGTTGGTCCTAGGCCTGCTAAAATGATTAAATAACTATAAATAGTAATTCATTCACAGTGGAAATAATTGGTAATCTAATGAAGAAATAATATAATCATTAAAGCATAATGTTAGAATACATGTCAGTGGATATTACATGATTTATTGCTGTTGTTTAATGTGTTTATCTGGCATTCATGCCATTCACTCATAATAAAAATAAATAAATAGATAAATAAATCAATTAATTAATTATTATTAATAATAATAATAATAATAATAATAATAATAATAATAATAATAATAATCATTACGTGATAAAAAATAATACAAATAAAATATAGATATATTCTGTTTCATATTTGTCTTTAGTAATTTTACATGTACAGTATATAGATAGAAGAACATAAATAGCAGTATAATAATACCACGATGAAATTTTGCTATCTCAGTAATACTAACGTAACTAGTGTGACTATTAGTAATAATTTGTATGGATTATTTTGCCTTACCTCACAGAGTAGGGTATAGCGACACAACACTATTACAGCTCTGGTTGTGAAACCTGTACCATGTGCCTGTGTTTCCCCGACTCCCAGGATGTTCAGACCGACGCCCCCTTTCACCTCCTGCATCTGAAGGTGGCGGTGGAGAGGAGCAAGCTGATGGTGTCCCTGCAGGAGTGCCAGGCGGAGGTGACAAGGGAGAACCGCCACCTGGCAGGCATGGGGAGCGAGAGACTCACTAAGGAGCACAGGGTGAGTCCGGAGGGGCCGGCAGGGTGTCCTGGAGCAAGGCATCAACTGAGTGCTGGCAGAGTTTAAATTTTCTGTACGAGGGTTGATGCAATGCACAGCATATGGGGGTTAAAAATTATTATTTCTTATTATTTCTTATGTTTTTTAATAAAACATTTTTGTGTTTGTTTTATTTTCATGTTTAAATTTGTTTCCTTTGTTTGTTGTTGTTGTTTTTTTACAAAATACATATACAGTATAAGTGTATTTTTATGATTATTATACTGAGTCAAATAGTAAAGGACATCAAGATACTCATACTAAGATAACATGACGTGTTTGTATTGTGATCTCAAGGCCCATCACCAATAATATTTTCTTCAATATATGGGACTGAAGAAGTGACTTTGTTTTTCCTTCAGGGGTTCTTTAGGGAAAAAGGACCGCAGTCCATCTGTGAGAAGAGACTGCATCTGATGGAGGAACTCTGTCAAAAGCTTCCTGATTCGGACCCTGCCCACCAGAGCCTGGAAGCAGCCCGGCAGGCCTTCTCCGAGGTCCAGGAGGAGATAGAAAACACACACCAAAAACTGATGCAGCACCAGGATAAATGGAAGGAGTACAACTCAAGGTGCAATACACTACCAGATAGGGCTGGGCCACATGGATGTTTTTTTGTCATGGTTATCATTGGGAATTGAGATATATCACAATATTTGCTCATGAGTCGAATGAATGTATGAAAGATCTTCAATCTGAAAGAATCTGAAAGAATCCAATGGAGGTTCAGCACACTGAGTTATATCAGTCAGAGAGTAAAAGTCATATAAAACTCCCTCAGATATAATTAAATTAAATATATTTTTGTCTTTAGTGAAATGTTTACTATTTATTGTAAATCTTTGTTGGAATGTCATGTAACAGTAAAGAGGTGCCGGTGACGATCCAATATTTCGACTGCCGGAATGGGATGAACAAAGTCAATCTAATTACAAATAAAGTGATAACAAAAGTCTTTTTTGGAGCAATCCTGTGATAGTGCCTTGATTATCATATTGTCACGTGTCATATTGTATGTCTTCATTTGATAGACTTTTAATGTGCTGCACTGTTCTCCCGACATTCTTTGCACAAATCCTTCTGAATCTAATAACAAATGGAATTTTTCCTATTTATATAACCAGGTACGCCGAGCTCTCATGCTGGCTCATATCTAAGGAGAGCCAACTCCGGCTGCTCAGGAACCAATCCAACAACCCTAGCAAGTACGGGCAGGTGAAGGCCACCATAAGGGTAAGGATGTCTAATACGAGCCCTCCCTCATATTGACTCACTAGTCCAGTGGTTCTCAACCACTTTTTGGCCAATGACCCATTTTTAGGTCCCAATAGTCTACAGAATTTGTCATTTTTTAATTGTTATTTTGAAGCCAGCTAAATGTATGTGTTACAATTCATATTAAGGCCTACAGTATGAGGAACAGATTGAGGCTAAATAAGAATCTTTCTTACTGTACTTTCAAATCCAGTCAGATATTCCACAATTACTGGTCAGATACTCCACTTTGTGTAATAGCACACTGGTTCCTGTGAAATTGAGGATCACATCGGCTACTTTTATTATATCATAGAGGATGGAGGGAGCTCCACGTGGATTATTTACGAATAATGATACATTTCAAACCTATTTAACATGTTATTAATTGAAAATATATTAAATATAAATGTATCTGTGTTAGAAATGTCCCACGACCCTGTTCGCATCTCATTGTAGTCGTGATCCCAAGGTTGAGAATGTCTGTGCTAGTCTCAGTGTCACCAATCTATCACAGGGGTGGATTATACAGATTACTGTATTATACTGTTACTCTCTTTTAACCAGACTGGCTTTGTCGTTGTTGCTTTCAGGAGCTGAGGAACGATGCAGAGCTGCAGGAAGGAAACCTCGGCTGGCTCAAGGCCCGCGTGGCCATGCTGATTGAGATCTGTACTGACAGTGATGCCCAGAGGCATGGGGGGGCACTGAGCAAGCTCTCAGCTGATTTTAAGGGCCTTCTCGCATCTCTCTCAGAGGTAGGTGAAATCTTAGGAATGTTTTATGCAGGCAAAACGCATCTAGGAGAATCGTTTAGGTTAAGTTCTGCTCAAGACATGTATATTAAATATTACTGTAACCTCCAATCATGCTCGCTGTTTGTCAGACTTATTAAAGTGCACTCAACTGAGGAAATACCACACAAGGCTTTGACATTCAGTGGCTAGGCAGATTTGAGAGCTGTTACACTCTTATAAATAAAGTAGTAAGTATTGTCAAACTGACTAATGACAGATCAATAACAATTACTAGACAAGGCATGTGATGAAAAAAGCTCATTACAGGAGCTCTGTCATATGATATCGGTGAGCACTCTTAGATGGAAGTATCGTTTTCACGGTACAGCACAAAACTACAATGGATAACTTCCACACCATTGCTGGGGTTTCACATCGAGTTGCAATGCTTCGTGGAAGCAGTACGTCATCGACTGGTTGTGGTTATAGTCAGTGTTCCTTTTCTAATAGTAAGGATGCATTTTTTTTTATTATTGTTTGTTTTCTTTCACCCTGTTCCACTTCCAAGGCAGAGAAGATGTTGCTGGCTGTGGGCGACTGTGTGCAGTTCAGGGAGGAGGTGCGTGGTACTCTGGAGGAACTGGTCCAGGGTCAGAAGGAGGCCCAGGCTGAGGTCACCAGCATACTGGACTGCCAGACTGTCAGGGAGGCCCAGCAACTCCTCCTGGTCCACCAGGTGGGAAGCTGTTTATCATTCATTTGATTCTAGATATTACATTCTAGATATTAATTCACTACTATACTGCTATCTTATCATACTATAGATATACAGTATTTATTTTATATATTATATATTTGGTTTTTCCAATATGACTATACATATATTATGTTGTACTGTTATATTATACCATATGAAAATATATTCTAAAGTCATACTGCATTTTTATAGTTATACAATCAACCATTTTAAAAATACTTATAAGAAAATGTATTGAAGTTTTTCTTTTAAAATTTCACGTCCTTTCCACAGCAACTGCTGAAGCGCTTGAAGTTGAAGAGGAAGGACGTCCAGCAGCTGATCACCAGGGGTCAGCAGCTCCAGGCCGAGGAGGGTCTGGGCGAGACCTTACAGCAGGACCTGCAGAGTTTAGAGAACACACTCAGCAAGATGGAGCAGAGCATGGATTCCCAGGAGCAAAGCCTGGAGGTCAGTTACTGCAGGGACACAAACCTTTAACATGCACTGCTGGTTGCATGTTAAAGTGGTAATTTGTGAGATTATTTTGTTTAAAAAATCCCATATTTGATATTTTTCCCATACTTAGTTAGCTGGCACTTTATAAGAAACAGCCATTAAATGTACAGTTGTTTGCATAATGTGTGTGCTGTTCTACAGTAAATGCTAGTTGTGCATTGTTAGTGGCAAAATGTTATCCACCCAACACAAACGTTCTTAAGGATTACCACTTTAATGTTATCTTCAGGTCACGTTGGCGGCCTGGCAGGAGTTCGACAGCCAGCAGGAGGCAGTGCGGGAGTTTGTCAGCAAGGCTCGCTCCACACTGGAGAGAGACCTCAACTTCAGCAGTCCAGAGAGCCTGGCGGTTGAACTCGACCAAGCACGAGTAAGCAACTGGTTTGGCTTTACTGGGTGGACTTACTTCAAACTAGTGCAGGGCGATATTGAAGATATATTTTGGGATGGAATAGTATAACTATATATCTCCCAGCGCTACTTCAGACATTATGTTTTTGATGACTCCAGAAAGAGAATAAAAAATGTATACAATTTAGAAAGAAATGAAATTGGTTCAACAGGTGATGTTGAGGCAGTGTGAAGCAGAGGCCTCCCATATGAACATTCTGCTGAAGAGGGCAACGGAAATCCAACTTGGTCCCAAGAACAAGAACGTGCTCCTGGACCAAGCTCGCTCCCTCAGCGAGCAAGTGGACAATGTGGAGAGTGGCCTTAAAAAAGAGTAAGGCCCTGAGTTCATATTAAACTATGCTTACACACTCTTAGATGGTAAAGTACAGCATTGTGCCTTGAGGGGTACAATGGCTCAGCAACTCTAATGGCTGCTCTGCTGTTCCAGTGTCAAGGCCCTTGAAGGAATGAAAGTCCAGTGGGACCGGTTTGGAAGTGGGTTTGAAGCCTTTTCCACATGGATATCTGACAAGGAGAAACAGCTGGACCCCTTGAAGAGTTCTGCTGCGTCTCTTGAGCAGCAGATCAACACAGTGAAGGTACCGTGTGTGAGGTGGCTTGGTTGCATAGACCCCTGACCCTTTGATGCCATGGTACTGGCGATGCACTGATACTGTACCTCTTTGACTCCTAAACTTTGAGTTTGATTCTTTAACTTTAGATATTGGCTGATACAGGGTAACAAACAGAACCATTACTTTCAGTACAGTATAAACTTAGACTTTCATTGTGGAGGTCAGTATAATATAATCATTAGCATAACTGCTTTTATTATGTAAATTATGTGTTATTTTTGTGTAAAAATATGAAATGAAATGCTAATTCAAACAGTGCGGATAAATAGTAAAAAAAGCCAAATTGGCTTTAAGAAAGAACATATTTACATTTGTATCAGGTTTTTGTAGTGGGGATATTCTTTGATACTCTCCGTTCCACCTCCCCCTCTCACCAGGCTGTGGGTGCAGAGCTCAGGGAGCGTGAGAACACTGTATCTCAGCTGGAGGCAGACTCCCAGTCGCTGGCCCAGTTTGTGTCTTCAGGAGAGGCGGCTCGCATCAGGGCCCGGCTGACCCAGATCGGCAGGTACTGGGAGGAGCTGAAGGAGAGCGTCCAGCAGCTGGGAGGGCAGCTGCAGGAAAGCTTCTCCCACCAGCAGAAGTTCCACAGCAGCCTGGAAGAGGTACGTGTGCCAGCAGGAAGAGATAATATCATGAGAATACAATGTAGAATATGTAGGGAATCAACATTACAAAAAGGTGAATGATTTGTTCAAAAGTAAAATTCTTGGAAAAGTAAATTGAATTTGAATTTGCTGATACCTGTAGATACCTTGGTATACAGTGAGTTTTATTCTTTCACATTTATCTTTCAGGCACAAGCAGCTCTCGGTGAGCTACGTACAAAACTGGAGCTTCCCATCAAATCATGTTCTTCCTCATCGGAGACCTACAAAGCTCTTCAGAGCCACATGGTAGTTCCCTCATTCTTCACTGCAGAATACTTACCCGTAGTATTTGGAAGAAAGCTCAAGCAGCCCTTCACCCTCACTAGTGATGCGTTGTGACTGCTGTCTCCCCAGGATGTCTATCAGAGTCTGGACAGGCTGAAGGCCACCTTGCTGTCCCTGTCTTCCGGGGGTCGTAGGCTCAGCGATAAGGAGCACGCTGAGAGGGCTGTGGCAGCGCTGCAAACCAGCTATGATCAAAACATACAGCAGACAAAGGACAAGCAGGGCACCCTGGAGAACCTGCTGTCCCTTTGGCAAAAGTAAGTCACATGAAACAAGTTAACGTACTTAAAGGAAAAAAAATCGAATTTAGTTTTATTTTAGGAACGATATGGTGAGAAACCTACCTTAAAATTGCCTTCCCTAATTCCATTTGAAAAGGGAGTGCTATTGCTTTACCAAATACAAAATACGTTAAGATTTAGTTGCTTTGAAAAGAATTACTGTAATTGTCAGCGGGACCAGGAGAATTTTCCATATATTATATATATATATCTTCCAATATTAAACTTCTAAAAATGTGAGCTATCATAAAGAAAAATGGTCAGAGGTCAAATGTGTGTGCTGACTAGTGAACCAGGTAACTGGCAAAAACTAAATTTGATACTGGTATGGTTCTTAAACAGAGCATACTGAGGAAATAAAAGCAAGACTTATATTTCTCCTGAAATGCAAGAAAATAGTATTACATTGGCATTAGTGAAGTAACACAATCCCCCACTGACAGCAATCAAAAGCAAAACACAGTATTAGAAATGCATTGGGGGAGTACTTCCTTTGCATACCCCACTTAAGCATTGCCATGTCTGCTGCTGTGCTTCAGATATGAAAAAGATCGTTCAAATTACATTTCCTGCTTGGAGCGAAGTGAGTCGGTCTCAAGACCAGAGAGCCACGGACTCTCTGCTGATAAAACCAAACTCCACAGTGAGCTACAGGATTTGCAGGTACACAAAAGAACAAATGAAACCCACTGACAAACCTCCTACATGTTAATATTACATACAGTAAATTACAACAAGGCACTAAAAACAAAACAAATTCATTCCCCCAGGGTCTGCTGTCGGAGGTGCAGTCCCTCGTGCCTCTGCACGCTGGCCTGGTGTCTTTGGGGACAGTGTTGTATCCCACTGCGCCAGAGGAGAGTGTGCAGCTGCTGAGAGAAGAGCTGGAGACGCTGCAGAAGAGGTTGAGCTCTCAAAACAAAGCCATTCCTCAAAGGTAAAATGGACTTTTTCTTCACAATGCTCTACTGCTCCAAAAATAAATTGCACAGAATGTGTGCAGTTTGGTTTGGTTAAGTGAAGAACAAATACTGACTGTGGATTAATAGATGAATATCTCTCAGTACTGAGGTTCAAACAGTTCCACACATAAGTTATTTTTTGAATTTTGACGTCTTGACGTTTCGACAACCTTTCTGTCCAGAATCAAGGAGCTTCAGAGCCACCTCTTGGAGATTGAGCGGTTTGACCAGTCTCTGGCCAAGTTCTCCCAGAGGGCCGAAGCCATGCTCTCCACCCTCCACTCTGCCTCGCAAATCAGCATCGCCAACTTGCCACCAGCTGTGACCCAAATAAAGGTAAGTACCACAGTGATGTATCAATTATTTGCTGTTCATTTGACGGTTGAGTCGTCCTTTAAACACATTAATTCAATTTAGGTGATTCTGCGAGTCTATGTTGAGCGAACAGTTTGTTTCCTGTATGTGACAGAGAGTGGGAACAGATTTTCTGGCAGTTCAGGGCCCAACACTGACTTTTAGAAGTGGTTGGCAACCATGGATCAGTTGTTGGTTGCCAAGACTGACAAAACAGTTCATATATTAAAATAAATTTTAATGATTTTATAATTGAGTGCTAATTATCTTATATAATTATAATCCATATTTAAATATTCTCACTTGTTTCACCATTTTTGTCAGAGTAAATTAATACACCAGGATAACTCAGAAGTTTCTAAACATACAGAGGTATACCGCTTTATTTTTTAACATATGAAAAGACAAAAGGGCAACCAGACCGCACAAGATGGTTGACAGTGGCCCAAATCTGGTTACCCAGGGAAAGGGGGCAACCTTTGTTGTCGTGTCCTGCAGCTGAACCACTTCTGTGTCCCCCCGTTCTCTGCATCAGGAGACTTTAGCGACGCTACAAAAGGAAGCTGGTGTGAGGCAGAGCCTGGATGGGCAGACCGAGCGGTTGTGCAGGTCTTGCGAGCCTGGCGACGGGCAGCTCCTCCAGAGCAGACGAGAGAGCTGCCTTCAGCCCCACCTGGAGGGGCAGCAGACAGCAGAGCTGCAGCTGGACTGCCTGGACAGGTTGGAGGCCTTTCTGCAGACCCACGGTGTGGCAGCAGGGGTGCTGCGGGGTCTGAGGCAAACCGTGGAGAGTGCCGGGAGCTGGGACCGGGGCAGGGTGGAGGAGCTGCAGCAGGAGCTGGCCACCATCGTCCCTGACATTAGCCAGCTAGAGACTCTGGCGGTAGGCCTGGACAGCAGTCTCTGCAAAGGCCACCTTCACATTGGGGACGGCGGGGGGTCTCGTACCTCGTGCCGCCTGCTGGCTGACTCTCTCAGTGCTGAGCTGGATGCTGTGAGGAGCCTGTTGGGTACAAAGCAGAATGAGGCGGAGGCCCTGGGGGCTCTGTGGGCATCGTTCAGACAGCGGAAGGAGCAGCTGCTTAAAACAGTGGAGGACATCGAAGAAAAAGCTGACCACCAAAGCCTGAAAGAAACCAGTCTCCTTGCTCTGCGGCAGAGGTAGGATCTGCATCATTACACCTGCATCATTATAATGCTCCAGAAGGTTTAGATGCATCTGTGGTGTGGGGACGACCACAGCATCAAACATACAGCTGTTGCAACTATTGTCTACACACATTTTTATGTTCCAATGTTCAATGTCAATAAATGTCTCTTTTTCAGAAAGTGGATGGCTATTATTAAACGAATGCAGGATTATTCTACGACAGTGACATAATTTGAAAAAAAATCTTTATTATTTGTACGACAATCAAACGGCAGCTAAAATTAAAAGATCATGTCAGCCGTAATCATTTTCTGTCACGTGAGAGCGTATGAGAGCACCTTGAGGCCGGTCCTGCATCCTCTGCCTCTGTTTGCCAGGCTGCGGTTCTTTAACCAGCTGGAGGATGAGCTGCAGTCCCACCAGCATGAGGAGCAATGGCTGCGGGACAAGGGGCAGCAGCTGGCCCAGAGGGATGCCGAGCTGGCTGGGGAGGTGCTGAGGGAAATCAGCCTCCTGGAGACCACGTGGGAGGACACCAAGAGGCTCATCACAGACAGGTACTGTGGGAAAATAGCTGACGCAGGTGTTAAATAAATAGCTGACACAGATGGGAAATAAATCTAATCCAAGGTCAATACTAAGCTCAATAATCAATAAAGGAAGGCCACTATAAGCAGAGACAGACAGGCCTGGTATACAGCACAAGTACTGCGCTGTACATAATTCTTTCGTCAATGTTACGTATCCAAAATCTCAATGCAGTATGCCATCGACGGAAAAAAGTTTTGTCTACGTGGCTCCTCTGTGCTTGTCATTAGTAGTGACTGCTATAGGTCACATTGTGTTGAAATGTGAAAGGTGAATTGACTTGTTGTGTTGGATATCTATAGCTACAAAAAATGGAGGGACAACATTTACATTTAGTTTGAAAAATAATGACGATGTTTTATTTTTTTTAACAACATCACTAAAGGTTTTTAGTATGTCAAAAACACGCTGCTTTGCTCACAGGCAGGAGCAGTGCGGCGTGCTCGTAGAGCTGATGAGAGAATACCAAAGTCTGAAAACCTCCATCGGTTCCATCATCGAGAGCACGGAGGACGTGGTTGAGATCGGCTCTGCGCTGAAGGACCACGAGGAAACAAAGAGATCGCTTTCCAAGGTCAGAAGAAATGAGTATTGATTCCTTGCACCTCGACACGTTGTCAATCTTGTCAAACTGTGTACTGTAGCTGTGCATCTGCCCCACTACGCTGCAATCCCAGATACCAACAAAACAATTCTCTTCTTCTCTGGGACACTCATCACGAATGGATGACATATTATATTTTTTGCTGGTTTGCCTCTGCCCGTCTGCAGCATGAGGCGGTGAAGGCAGACATGGCTGCTAAGCAACGTGAACTGGACCACTTTTCCAGCAAAGGGAAACAGCTGTTGAGTGAACTGAAGAACATCCCAGACTGCGATTGTCACCTGATTAAAACGGATCTGGAGACACTGGTTGATCAGTGGCTGGATGTAAGTGCACCTTACACGCAGCAAAACCACAGTTTTTAGTTGTCAGGATTTACTCTTTTCTTTAACATGAGCACACAAACATTTTTATAACATACCTATAAAGAGTTAAACATTGCATATTAATATATTTGGCATATCCAGTGAAAAGGCATATATCTACTGTACATATCTACTTTTTGGATAGAATTCATATTTGGGCTGTTCACATTCAATGCCAAATGAATAAAGAAGCAACCTTCTACAGTCCTAATTTGTTTCCTTTCAAAATTTGTGGACCCTGCACCGTCTATGGTAGCGAGCCATGAGCCGAGTGGATTGTTACACCCCTAATCGATATAGCTCCATATTTCGTCATGCAAGAGTTTCGCGATATAAGAGTTGAAAAGGGAGACTGTAACATATGTAATCCTTCATCTTTAGGTGTCCGAGAAGATCGACAACAACATCGACCTCCTCAGCCAGAGTCTGGCGGCGTGGGACGATGTGCGTTGGATCGGCGAGGACATTGAGAGCTGGACGAGCAGCTGCGTGATGGAGCTGAACGAGAGCCTGAACAACCTGAACGACAGCCAGAAGACGTCAAACAGGCTCTCTGCGTTACAGGTACTGTAGGGCATCTGGCACCACACAGAGATCTTTGCCAAAGGTATTTACAAATATATTTTTACGGCCTGTTTTAGCTTACTTCTGCACTGTTTTAGACTAGTATTTTCCCCCTAACTGCCATCACCTTCTTGTCATGGAATGCTATCGGTAGCGGCCAGTGTGCGTTGTGGATGCTCTTACTAACTCACTGGCACTGCACCCGTTGAAAATGTCTCAAGAATAACTCATAATCCGTCAACTGCTTTATCATCAGCTGACCAATCACGCCACGTAAAATGTAAATACGATTGTAGTTGCAGCGGTAGTATTAGGAAAAGTGCTCCAAATCCTCATCAAGCGGTGATAGATTTTCCATAAATCACTTCACAGATGACCGGTAGACAGATGGATTAAAATTTCTGATACCCAACATTTGAATTGAGCTGAAAACCCAACCTGTAAATCCAAGATCCATTATGCAAAATAACTATTAGTGAACACCATATGACCCATCTATGTACATCAACAGCAGAGTGGATTTGCATAGGGTGTATAAGTATCATGTCTACTGGTGCAAATTGCCCAACTCCAGAGAAATAACATAGGGGTCTCTGTGCTATTTACCACTATAGCTTAAAGACCCATAAATAACTTATTGACTATGTACCAATCCCATACAGAAGTTCACTTCCAAGCTGTTCACACAAATGTCTATAATATTATTTTCTTGTGTGTCTCCAGAGAGAAATGGGGGAGAAAGAGCAGAAACTCGAGACCCTTCAGGAGAAAGTATCAGAATTAAAGCAATACAGTGGAGGTCAGGAGACTCCTGCTAAACTACAGGTACTGGAGTTTTCTGCAGTTGTGTTTTTGTTACGCTATACTTCAGCACGGGTCAAGAGAAATCGTACAATAAATTATAAACTTGATTCTCTCGCCAGGTGCTGGACGCCGACCTGAGAAAGAAGATCGGCAGCGTTCGAAAGCTCTGTGAGCAGGCAATGGGAAACCTGAGGGACTTCAGCTCCCAGAGGAAACAGCTGGAGGACTACATCTCCCAGATGTCAGACTGGTTAAAGAGTATGGAGGAATCTCTGGTTTCCTCTCCCACTGGATCGGATCCTGAGGACATCTGCAGAGTAAAGGTGAAGCAAAAAAACAGTGCAACAAAACAAATAACTCTTCACCCGGCTGTAAAATCCCTTGATCTTAACTACCTAAATTAGTTACTCTTACTTAACACATCCCTATCTAACTACCTCAAAATGATACCATTTAATGTCATTAAAACATAAGTAAACATTTTTAACAATAAGTAAGTAATCACTATATAATTGAAAAAAACACTAAACATATTATTTTCTGAATGTCAGGACCTCCAGAAGGAGCTCCAGAACCAGCAGGGAAGCATCGACTCCACCAGGGAGAGCCTGAACAACCTGTGCAGGAAGTATCCGTCTGAGGAGCTGGCGGGCCTGGGTTCAGCGCTCACCGACCTGATCAAGAGTTACGAGTCTGTGAACCAGCTCTCAGCCAGGACGCTGGCATCACTGCAGCACTGTCTGCAGCAACACTTCAACGGCGAGATCTTTTATACATGTCTTAATGTGGAGAAGATATTTACCAGGTACTGTAGCACATGGCCCCATTTTATTGTATATTGAAGGATCTCTTTCTCTCTTGTCGCTTTTTTCTTCATCAGACCTTGTTCAGGAGTTTCATCGGTGGCTCTCAGAACAGAGGGAGATCGTAAAAGAATGCTCCGACCGCTCTGGAGACACCGGCATTGTAGACCGCAAACTTCAGAAAATAAAGGTACTTGCTTACTTGATATAGTGATAATTAATATAATAAAGATAATAATAGTGACATTGGACTGAATTTGTTATGTTAAATGTTTTTGTAATGCATATCAGATGGTAAAAGTTGGTAGCAATTCTCATTATGTATAAAATGTCAATATATTGAAATTGAATTTTATCATGAACCACCTCATCAATATCTGATTGAATCAATATTGAAATCCAATCGTGAGATCCTGCCCAATACCCAGCCCTACGACAGGGCACGGAGAAAACACCCGCTATGTACAATAGTATGTACAAATGTTGAAGGAACACAAAAACAAAGTTGCAGACAGATTTTTAATTTGCATTCTAATAAGATGTGACGCCATTTTCGACATTACAAGGTCAGAGAAAGAAAGAAAAAAAGTATTGGAGATTAGATTTGTCAAATGAGATGAGTCAAAGTCACCATACAACAGAGCCTTTTTTGTCATTATGAAAATGACACCTTGACTTGAATTCTTGGCAGTGAAGAAGGTACAGTTTCTTCACATGCACAAAAGATTCATGCAAAGTGTCATGAAAGTGATTATAGGAAAGAAACAAAATGTTTTTTGGTTATATTTAATATCAGATGAGTAGGGCCAACACTCCTCCCACTGCTCCTCCAGTGGTGGCCACCGCACCAGTCGCGACAGTTGACAGACCTGCCATCCCTGGAAGATTAAACACACACATGTCTTGACTTGCTAACTGCAGCCAGACACTCGTCTGACAGACATTCTCTGCCAAAATAAAGATTTTTGAGAGACTACAGTTTGCAGCGATCTACAGTTTGCATCTTTCCCTGAACCGTACGCTCACACCAGAAGCAACACGTAGTCATTCATTTCCAACGGGAGATGGCGTGCGATCTCGGAGACTTGTCCACGGTAGAAAGTTGAGCGGAGTTCAACTTTATGCTTATCATCTGTGACGCAGGGCAGTGCATTTCTGCCTGACAGCTGCCGAAGTGGCAATGGCCTAAATCTGAGATAACCACGCCAGGTTCATTTGCATATAAGGATTGGAAATGTGTCATCATGAAATACTGTGGCATTATGAAATAAAAGTGCCCTGAAATAAATACAAGTAGTGTTTTGAAAAATGTCCTTTTTTAAAACAGGATTATTTCATAGACGTCATTGGCATTCCATACATCTCTACCTGCCTAGGACACATGGGCAAGATGGACCACACCCTAACCCTAACCATCTCTAACCTTATACCTAAAACTATAAGTACTTAGACAGAAAGTAGTATTTGGGTGGAATAAACCTTTAAAACTCCATAATTTGCTAGCTGGCGCTGTCGCGTAAAACAAGCGTCCTAGAATTGCGATCCTAGGACTGCGGTCTTGAAGCGGCAGCCTTCCTCTCGCAGGAATGTGCTCCTGTACTGCGTAGACCAGCGAGCGCTAGATTGCGCTGGCGAGTCTATTTTAGCACGGACAAAATAAAAACGGATCGCGGATATTTCACGCCACAAATTGAGAGCTGAACCGATCAATCGAACGAAGATTCGGTAAAATCGAACGATTCGTATTTTATTGAGTGAGTCGTCAAGAACCGAATCTGAGAAATGAGTTGAACCTTTCATCACCCTACTAACGTTGACTGACAGTAAAGAAAAAAAAGAAAGTAACTGCATTTACTATACCCGCTGATTGCAGAAGAGCCACCAAACCGCCCGCTGCCACCCCTCCCCCGTTCGCTATGGCCGCTGTGGACATCATGCCGGCACCAATAGACCCAACGGCGATTCCAGCTGCGGTGAAACCAAGGGCCGTCAGGGCAATGGGGGCCAAGGCCACCGAACCAGCTGAGGAAAAATAGGAAAAAACAAACCCGCTGTTATTATTCTAATATTGAATGCGAGACACTTGAAGCGTCAGCCAATTTCAGAATTCACAGAAAGACTTAAGTGACTTGGGGAGACTTCCAACATTATAGTAAAAAGGTAAAAAATAGGAAAAGATCCAAGTTAAGTTAGTACAGACACACATTCTCCCATAAACCCCAACACCTTTACTTTCACCGCTTCTTACCGGCACTAAAGCCCACAATTGCAGTTGTAGTCACTACAGAGAGAAAAAGAGCAACATGAAGTATTTATTTAGTTAAACACTTCAACATGAAAGAAAGCATGATAGTAAAGATTGTGTAACATTAGATTTTAATGTTAAATATCAAATAATAATAATAATAATAATAACTTTATTTATAAAGCACATTTTCATACAAAGAGAAAATTTAATAAAGTAATAACATTAAAACTAATAAGTATTAGTTAAAAGCTAAATTAAAAAGGTATGTTTTCAAATGTCTTTAAAAAAAGACTATACTCACGAAGACCCATGGCTGAACTGGATAGTTGTCTCACTGTGCCTCTTCCTCATAACCTTTATAGAGCAGTAAGTTCCATTTCCGCACAAACAAAACTTGGATTCCTTGTCAATGAGTAACCAGAATTGGCGGAAGACGATCATTTTGGCTCAGTTGACTCATTATTCCCACAAACTAAAAGAATACCTTAACAAAACCAAAACACGATTTAAAAAAGATCACAATGATTTAATAACCTTATTATTTCAAATGATAAAAAATATTTCTAATTATTAAATGTCATAGACCCGGTAGCCTCGAGTGAGGACGTGCGGGCAGCGGAGCTGTGGACCCGCATTGCCGACGCGGAGACGCAGGGACAGGGAGAGACCCGGTGGAGAAAGATCCTTCCTTCTCCGGAGGCTGTTTTATTATTTTAATATTTTATTTATTAGTAGGACAGGTTGGAAATGATCACTGATTTAATAACACTGGGTTTGGGTTCTTGTGTCCAGGACTCTATCCTCTGTAAAGGGTGTGTGTAATGCCTAAAGGGTGTGTGTAAATGTCCTACTCTCCCCAATTATCATTCATTTATAAACTCTTCACTTTTCCGATTTTCTCGGTTCTAGCACATGCTACACCCAAAACATCATAATCGAACACATGTGCATGTTGATCCTTTTGTCCCACAGGGAGCGATGGAGCGGGTGGAGGAGGGAGAGGTGCGTCTCACTCAGGTCTGCGAGGAAGGGGAGAAACTGCTCCTCCACCTCCCCAAGGCCAGCGCCGGGCAGGTTCAGCAACACCTCTCCTCCATCCAGCAGGACTGGGACAGCTTCGTGGAGCAGTGCAGACAAAACCAGCAGATCCTTGAGGACAGCGCATCGCTCATGAAGGGGTGAGCATTCCCCGTTCCCTTTTGCATGTCACTCCACAGTGGTCAAAGTCATTTCTGACACATTTAGACGCATTTTATGAATATATCCACCAATTTTGATTCCACAAACTCAAATATCAAGAAATCCACAGTACATTGTCAGATAATCTAGACTAAGTATGCACAGAGAGCATAGTTACGATTAGTATGGACTTGAATGGTGACATTTTTAACGCCCTGTAGGTTTGAGGGCCGCCTGAAGAAGCTGAGGTGGTGGTTGGAGCACATGGAGAAGAGAATGACTACAGACCTGCCTGAAGCCAAGCAGCGGGGCCCGGAGAAGGCTTTGCTGGAGCAAGTGGAGGAGTACCAGCAGGAGGTTCTCAAGGAGAGGTGCCAGAAATAATCACTCATCTCCCCCAACCACACAAGAGAGCTTTTCCATTGTCAAAATCGACTGTAAATGTGCAATGTTTCATCCATTTTCCATCATCACTCCAAAAGTGTGGCTGCCTGCTACTGTTCACCATGTAAACATGCTCTGTTTCAACTGTTTCCTGGTTAATTGCATGAGCATGCCAGGAGCAATACTCAATAAGCAGAATATGAAAATGAATAATCTAGGTGTGTCAATCAGAATTTGCTCTGGCCTTCATTTGGATCAGATATTATCAATACGAGGTTTACATGACTATGTAAACATGACTACATGAAATATTCACTCATTCGGAATAAAATCGTAACTTCTGCGTGCATGTTAACACACTGAGTGACTCATGTCTACTACCATTTTGCTAACTCAGGGACTCCTTTGAGCGTCTGTGCCAGGAGGGACAGGCGCTGAATGAGGGCGGACGGGGCGATGGCAGTGAGATGAGGGTTTCAGCCCAGCTGCAGTCGCAGCACCAGGCCCTGCTCCGCCGGGTGAGGGAGCGGCTCCGGAGCTGCCAGCTTACCCTGCAGGAGCAGCAGTCCTTTGAAGAGACGCTACAGGCCACCTGGGCCTGGCTCAGCGGAGTCCAGGACCGCCTGGCTTCACTCAACAGCACCATCGGCAACAAAGAAACCCTTGAAAAAAGGCTGGGGCTCGTGCAGGTCTGTGACAAATTATGATTTATTTCCCATTTTGATTACGGTCAGTCATCTCCAAACATATATTCTGGGTGCATGGTTTCATATTACCGCGTTTACCCTGCAGGATATCCTACTGATGAAGGGTGAGGGTGAAGTGAAGCTGAACATGACCGTTGGGAAGGGTGAGCAAGTCCTGAAGCACAACAGTGCAGAAGGGAAGGAGGCCATCCGCTCACAGCTGCAGAGCCTGAAGGATGCCTGGGCCAACATGCTGATGACCTCCATGAGCTGCCACAGGTAGGAAAACACTGCCCCCTTCTGGCTGTCATGATAACTGCTACAACATATTGGAACTATAAAGTCAAGCAACTGAAAGTTGGGATCTGGGAAGCAGGGAATTAAATATTTGGCAGTATTGTATTGTTAGGTCAATTGACTTCCAAGGAAACTCAGTGCCTCAAGATCATTATTACTTTTTTTTTTTTTTTTACCACTTTTAACATTTCAAATGTAACCTCAAAAAGTGACACTGCTTCGTTGCTCTCATCTCAGCCCAACAGACCTGTATATGTATATATGTCAAAGAGAAGATTCTGAGTAAAAAACTTCCATTTAACGGCCAATCTGTGCAATTCCACAGCCGTCTAGAGTGGACGGTGGCCCAGTGGAGCAGCTTCCAAGACAGTAAAAGCCAGCTGCAGCAGTGGATGGAAACTGTGGAGCAGGAGGTGGGGATGGCCCTGCCTCAGCAGCCGGGCCTGAAGGAGAAGGCCTCGCTGTTGGAGCGCCTCAGGGCCGTCCAGGCTGACGTGGAGGCTCATGCAGCGGCACTGTCGCGCCTGAGAGAGAAGGCAGTGGAGCTCCATGAGAAAACCGGCGACCTGAGCTTTGGACCAGAGCAGAGGGCCGAACTCAGTGCTCACTTTGCCGATATTTCCACTGTGGTCAAGGTAAATAAGTCCCAGACCTGAGTCATGTACAGTAGTATTAGTACATAACTTTTAGTTGCATTACCCCACTTGGTGAAAATGTCTTTTCACATGCGTTCATTGCACATGGAGCTTCTTGGATTCTTGGATTAGCCAAAGGGCATCATGTCTAGAACTGATAGGGTCTTCCTGAAGGACACATTTTCTGCAAGAAGATTCTTGCCCAGATGGCCAGCCATATTCATATTACCATTAGTTAGCCTACTGACAAACAAAATATTAACAGACTTTTAAATAAATATTATGAAAGTATGAAAAAGTAATCATCTAATCACCTAAATCAGTACTTAATACATAAGTAATACAGTATGTAACTAAGTATTCATTGAAAAAGCATTTGACCAATGACTGCTGGTGCTCCAGTATTTTTGCATCTCACTTGAACGCCTGCACCATTCACATACCACACAGCACGGTTATTACATGGTCTCTCTCCGCTCCCCAAGGGTAAAGTGCACAACATGGAGGCTATCGTGTCCGAGCATGAGCAGTACCTGGATGCCGTGCGAGACTTCAATGACTGGCTGATCTCAGCTAAAGAGGAGCTTCAGCGTTGGTCTGACCTCTCTGGAGACTCAGGCTCTATAAAACGAAAGCTCTCCAAGGTGCAGGTAAGATGCTCTGAATGACATCACTGGCTCTTTCTTGGCCAATTGCCGTCTGTAGTAGCCCATGTCCAAAATGCGCAATTCCTCTCTCCCTAACCAGGAGTTGCTTGACTCCAAACAACGGGGAAGAGAGAGGCTGAGCCGCGTTCAGAGGTGCGGTGCATCTGCCAGGGATCACACTGGTTCAGGGGGCTTCGAGGCTGTGGAGCGGGAGGAGGCGGCCCTGCTATCATTCTGGGAGCAATGGGAGCGCGGGGCGCTGCTGACCCGGGCCAGCCTGGAGACGACGCTCTCTCAGATAGCCAGCTCGGAGCAGGAGTTCAACAGCCTGTCGGCACAACTGGAACAGGACCTGCAGGATTTCAGCCGTCGGCTGCAGGACTGGCGTCTGATGCTGAACCAGTCCGAAGAAAAATGCAGTGGGGAGGAAGCTGTCAAGGGGTGGCAGATTGCAAAGGTGTGTTTTAGTCGAAGTAGGAAATTGGGCTGGATGAATTATTTCCCAGCCTGATCTGTCATGAAGTGGAATTTGAATATCACTAGACCAGACCTACTCAACTGACCCTTTGAATATATTTAGCAATTAACTGTAGATACATTCATTTCAGAAATACCTGCAGGTCTTACAACCCTGTGACTATGCAGAAGCAGTGTATTTTAAACTTTTTTGTAAATTAATGAAGATAGTTTGAAGTATATGAAGGTGGTTTTTCATTTTCCTTTTCTTTGTTTTACAAGTCAGCTTCATTCCCAACAATGAAAATTGCTTTTTGAATTTGTCAGGCCCCTATGCCGGTAAATGATAGACAATCTGGCCCTCAATAGAATACAGTTGAATAGCCCTGCTGCAACAGACCATTCATAATTAAGTTGATTAAATGATGCACATACATATAAAATATCCATGAGCAGAAAATAGTCTGATAGCTGACCAGGTGATGTTTTTTATATCCATTTAACTTTTCCATCCAGGACACTCTGGAGGGGCTTGTCAAAGCTGAGCCCATGTCTGATAGTCTGAAGACACAGCTTAATGACCTTTGCCGATTCTCCAGAGACCTGGGCACGCAATCCGAGAGGGTGTCCTCTCTCATCAAAGAGTATAACAGGTGATTGAGTTTTGTCATATGAAATTAAATATGCTGGCCCCGTAGTCACATTGGACAAAGCGGAAAATGCATTGGGTATTCTCCGAAATTCAGCAGCAAAGCAAAACAGCAATCAAAATCTTGCTAATTCCATGAAGGTAAAATAGAATGGTGCTGGGTAGAGATTTCACATATTTCATTTTTATATTGTGCTGCTGAAAATAAGCTGTCTATTAACTTCTGACAATGTACAGTACAAACAGCTATAGAATATAGAGGGAGGTGGATAGAGGAAGAAAGTCATTGTTCTCCTGTCTTTGTCCCAGTCTAAGCCTCCAGGCCTCGAGGGTGTGTCAGAGCAAAGAGAAGCTGCTGGAGCAGGGCTTCCGCACGGCCTTCAGAGAGTTCCAGCAGTGGCTGGTCAATGCCAAGATCAACACGGCCAAATGCTTTGATGTGCCTCAGAATCTCCACGAGGCATCGTCCAGCCTCCAAAAGATTCAGGTACACTACCGGAGGTTCAATAAATCATAGCAGGTGATTCCATGGAGGTCAACTGAGCTTAGATTAAAGATAGGTTAGGCAGTTTTCTGGAAAAGGCAAAAAAAAGACGGCAGAATTTGAA
>OMKR01052811.1:37007-60929 GCA_900302355.1 Cyttopsis rosea
GTAAGCCCCTCCCACCAGACGAACACGGGCATATGCACATGTATGCACACGCAACACAAGCTTGATCAATAGGTGATATTGTGAGCCTGTCAGAGCCTGTGTGTGTTTTTATTTTAGATGTAGGTATTTTATTATACTCAGTTTGGAATGAAACAAGCGCCGACAATGTGCGTAATGGGAACACTCACACAGTGAGTGCACGTGCACGCACATCTGCATTTATAGAACAGCCAATAGGAACGCCTTCTCTCTGAAATGACCTGTGATTGGCCAAAGTCTAACGTCATAGGCTAGATATTCTAAAGCCTCAAAACAGAGCCAAGAGGAGGTGCAGAAGTCTAACAATACACTGAAAGGTTATTATGGAATTTTTGCCCAATGACGCCAAAAAAAACCTGCCTACCACAGCTTTAAGTTTGCTAACTAAAACTCCCGGGGTTGTGTAATCCAATTTTCTCTTGGACAAATGGACACATTATAGTATCTGGAATACTCGTCCTAAGCCTAAAATTTGTCTAATTATCTAAAGGCATATATACATTGTCTTCCTAATACAACGTCTTCTATCTCAGTAAATTTGTTCACTTGTCCACTTGAAACATTGTACATAGACCATGTATGACCAGCTCTGCTACAGTCCAGACTGATTCCCTGCTCCCTGTCCCCAGGAGTTCCTGAACAGTCTGGAGCAAGGCCAGTCCAAGCTGAATGCTGTGGTGGTGAGCGGTGAGCTGTTCACCAGCGTTGCTGCGAAAGACAGGGTTGATGCAGTTCGGGCTAAGATGAACTTAGCCAGAGAGGACTGGAAAAATCTAATGTCCAACCTGCACAACAGAGAGACGAGTTTACAGGTATACCCCAACATTTCCATTTGCCTTGAACTTTAAACATAGAGTTAGAGTTTAATGTGACACCAGAATCTGGACATTGTTCAATTATTTTATATATTTCCAGATTTTTCATATCTCAAAATTTTCACCATAATCACATCTCATGATCCTGGTTCAATTTTCAGATTTGTCTATTTGAATTTTATCTCATTAAGCCTTGTTAAGATATTGTTTTTGGCCCATTTTCCTATTTAAAAATTCATTAAAAATGTTGATATGCATTTTCTTCATCTTCTCACTACTGATAGTACGCGTACTGCCCCACAACTGGGAAAAATCCCACATTAATATTTCAGTATGTCCCACATTTAGATGCTAAAAAATATGCTGACATCGAATCTGCTTCTTATGTTCTTTCTAAGAACCTTATATCTCAGATGAAGGACTTTGAGGCGAGCGCCGAGCCTCTTCAACACTGGCTTAGCGTCACCGAACAGGCCGTGCAGGAGAGCAGCACGAGGCTGCACGACCTCACAGCCAAGAAGCAGGAGCTGCACAAGCTGCAGGTAATGATGCCAAGGGACCGCTGGCTTCGGACCATTACCACTCCATCGCGACCATGTTCACTTGCCACAAAAGACTCCAGTGCCTCACCATTCCCACTTGGGCTTTAGAGCATCAAGTCACCCTAAGAAATGCTTGGTTAACACAGTTCTCTTGCGCTTACACTAACTGGGTGCTTATTAAACTTTGCTGACTTTTCTTTTTCCTCATCTTCTGTTACACTTGCTTTTAATACGGCATAAATCAGATCAGACAATGCTTGTCTTACATTTGTTTAGAGTTAGTCCAGTGCTTATCGATGTCTGTTAAAGCCTTGAATGAGCTTCATCAGCAGCTTTTCCGACCATAACATTGTCCATCTTTGCTAGTAATATTTGTCTAATATTTGTCTTTCCTTTTCTTGCCATGTCCTTGTTTCTCTTACTGCGCTTTGTGTGCTTGCATGCCTCTTTGATAACCTGCTTGTGCTCTTCCAGTCCGTGCTAGAGGAGTTAGCCTCTCAGGAAGTTCAGCTGGGCAGGCTGAATGAGAAGGCCCAGCTGCTGTGGAACCAACATGCGGCCGGCAAGGGCTTTGTGCACCGCGTTTCTCAGCTCTCCGCCCAGTACCTAGCTTTAACCAACGCCGCCAAGGTACGGTAACGTCTGCCGGTGGCAGGTTATCAATGTGTGTCCTGTTCTAACTGCACAAATTACACTTCCAGTGCTTGAGAACACGAGGACCGAGGACAGGAAAATCCCAAGAACCAATGCAAAAGCAACTTGGTAACAAGTTAATGCTGACAGCATTCCACCAATGTCACCAATTCACTGAAAAAAAATAAACAGCCGTGATTCATTAGTGATAATGCTGCCACAGTCACAGTGAAGCGCCCCAAAGTACTGCAAACCTCTGTGTTGGTACGAAAGTATGTCAAACCGCCATAAAGTGATTCATAGTACAACCCACACTAGACTGGATGGAGCTCTTGTGATTAACTACTTAACATCTTACTTTCAGAGGACAATTCCTGCTAAACTAAATACCTAAATAAACGAATCACCTAAATCAAATCAGGCAGACTCTACTAACTTGTCACAAATTGAATTGAATCCTCAGAAATTGTTTGTTTTTTTCCCCACCACCTAACTGCTCTGTGGCTCTTGCAGGAGAAGGCCTCTCGGATTGACCGGATCGTCACCGAGCACCAGCTGTTCTCCCAGGGGTTGAAGGAGCTGCAGAACTGGGTGTCCGACACCAGTCACATGCTACAGACGTATTGCACTCCCACCGCAGATAAAAACGTTCTGGACAGCAGGATGATCAAACTGGAGGTATGGCAGAGGTTTGGGTAAAGAGAAAGAAAAGATAGAGCTGCTGCTGCTGCTATAAGCTCTTATCAGTAAAATTCTGTCTGACTTTTGCACCAGGCCTTGCTTACCGCCCGTCAAGAGAAGGAGATCCAGCTGAAGATGCTCATCACCAGAGGAGAGTCAGTTCAGAGGAACACATCAGCGGAGGGAGTGCCTGCGGTGCAGAAACACATCCAAGACCTCCGGGACTCCTGGGATGCCCTGATCTCTGCCTCCATCCAGTGCAAAAGGTGAGTATTCTACTGTTAGAGACAGAATATATAACCAGAATATATCTATTGTTACAACCAGAATATATCTATTGTTATAACCAGAATATATCTACATGTACAATTCTATTGTTTCAATTTCTGAATGAATTTAACAATTGTACACACAGTGGTGCTGTGCCTTTTGACAGAATCTTGGTACTTTCATAGTAACAGCAGTGGCCAGTACCGCTACTAGGCCTAAAACCCCTCAAACCTGGACACAGCTTCACTCTACATCAACTACTTGTCTATTCTCTTCATAACCGTCCTGCCTTCATGCGCTCTTGCCATTTGGCAGCCAACTGGAGGGTTCCCTCTCCCAGTGGACGAGCTACCAGGAGGACGTCCGCCAGTTTGTGGCCTGGGTTGAGCGCATAGAAGAGAGCCTGGACTCCGGTGACAAACCGTGTTCCGAGATGAGAGACAAGACTGCTAATCTGGGCAAAGCCAAGGTAATAATGTACCGCCACCTCCTTGCACGGTCAGTCACATACTGTAGGTTCTGTTAATACTCACATTGACATTACGTGAGATTTTACTTTGACATTTACATTGGCAGACAAAGCATTTGGCCCTTTAGACTTGCAATGAGTGTCACTAGAGTTTTTTTATTTCCACATTTCCACAATAAATCGATACACAGTCCAACCGTATACAGTGCTAGGGTTAGGCAGTTACCTATTTACACACAGTTGATTAAATGTTGAACCCTGCACACTTTTCAGCTGCTGCACGAGGAAGTGCTCAGCCACAGCGCCGTGCTCGACACCATCAGTCTGAAAAGTGCCAGTATGGCCGAGCACTACGTCGCTCAGCTGGAGCTCCAAGACCTGCAGGAGCGCTACAACGCTGTCAAGGAAAACACCATGGTAACACACCGGGGCTGAACATATGTAGTGTGGGACATCAAATCCCACTTTTAATAACTTAATAAACTCACTAGGAGTCATTAGATCAACTTAAATAAATAATAGCTTTTTTTGTTTAACCTATATATTTTTTGTTATTTTTTTTCAGCTTAAAATTCACACCTCAATTTAAAGTTGAGACCCACCCCCTACATCAGGCATGGTGTATTTTACTGATTCTCAACCTTTTTTGGGCCAGCGCCCCCATATCCATTATCTAGGTCCCTTACCCCCCATCTGATAAAATGTACTGTAGGCTAATTCGTTTCCCTGAATATTAATATTGATTATTATTTTGTGTTGTATCATTAAAAAAGCATGTCATTGAATGTCAAATAACAGATCTGATAACTGGACAGTTGGAATATCATTATCATTAGTTTCCCAGGGAGCAAAAAAGCCATGTGAATAGAAATTATATTCAAGAGTGTTAATGCAACGGTTAGAAATTTGACATTCAAACTTTAATTACATCTCGTTATTGATCACAAACAGCAGCCAATCAGAAATGCCAAACAAGTATTGTTGTTAATTGTTCCAATGGAAAACAAGAGCAGCCTACTGTACCAAGGAAAAAGTCTGAGGCTACTGGAAAAACACCAGAAGGATGTGTAGGTTACAGTGGCGTAGGTTTCGTTTGAACACTGGGGAGACTCGGGGGGGGTCTGAGGAGATTTTGAGTGTCGAACACATTTCCTGCATTCTGGGTGAATTGTTATGCACCAATAAGAGTTTATCTGACTGTAGACTCCAGCATGGTGCTGAAGGTAGAGGACAGGACACTCGCCTCAATATGCCTTTATACTCGTCTGAATACGCCCTATAATATATATAATAGTATAATATATGCACCCTCAACAAACACCCACTCCTTTTAAAAATATTGCTTCCAGCGCCCCCCGACGTTCTCTGAGGGGGTGGTACCGCCCCCGTTGAGAAACACTGGTGTAGTTGAAAAAAGAATTACGAAAAGTTTGAGAATCTGGTGTGGAACCTCGAGGCATTTTATTTGTTCCTCTGTCAGTCACTAATGGGATATGGTTGTACCTCCATCTTCCTCAGAGAGCGGTGGGAAAGGCGGAGGAGCTGGTGAACGCTCACCAGGAGTACCAGCGGGGCCTCCACGCCTTCGAGGACTGGTTGGAGCAGGACCAGGAGAAGCTGAGCTGCTACACCCAGCTGGAGGGAGACGTTGACACCCTGGTGGAGACTCTTCAGAAGCTGCAGGTCCAAAAGCCTTTTTTTTGTTTTTGCAAATCGATGTGGAATCAACGCATTTGAAGGAAATCAGTCTTGAAACATGTTGTCCGTGCCCAAAGTTGCTTGAAATATGCAGTAAACAAACTACATTTAGTCGATTTTGATATGTAGTGGTCCTCTCTGCTGGTGACTGCAGGAGTTGCAGCTGCACTGCACGGAGGGCCAGGCGTTGCTCAACACGCTGCTGGTCAGTCGAGAGCTGGTGACTCCCTGGGGGCTGCCGCAGATGGAGGAGCGCTCTCTGGAGACGCTGCAGCAGGAGTGGAAGCTGTACCAGGCCCGGCTGGGAGACACCCGCGCACAGCTCAACAGCGCTCTGGCTAAGTTGCGGCAGATCGAGCAGAAGTTTCAGCGGCTAGACAGCTGGCTGAAGGGCATGGAGACCAAAGGGCAGCTGCGCAGCCATCGCCGGTCCGACCGGGCCACCAAGGATGCTCAACTTCAGTTGATTAAGGTTAATTCATGACAAAAATAATTGCAATGTGATCTCCTATTTGTCCCTCCACAAAATTTTAACTTTGCCCATGGTTCTTAATGCAAATTCCTGCAAGTTTACAAAAAAACACAGAAAACAAAGTTTGAGAAAAAATGCTGCAAAATCAAGCATTTTTGGTCTTAACAATTAAAAATCCCAGAGGGACTATCCTATATTTCACAAATTTAACAGTTTAATAATATAATCCAGCGTTGAGTCTATTTAATCATTTTTACATGAATAGGATTGGCCAATACAATGCTCTCATTGTATTGCCAAATCCTATTCATGTAAAAATGAACCAAATGAACCAAACTGGTTTTCACTTTCTTGAAACAACACCTTAAAATACAGTGATTTTGTTAGATGTTTCTTGGTTGAAAGAGGTTTTATTTTGCATAGGAAACATTTACAGTATCTGATTCCCCTGGCAGACATTGTTTTAGACATTTTTGTATGAGACTTTAGGAATAAATGCTAGAGCCAGTTAAGTTTGCTGATTGAGTCAGATAATTATATTATTGGTACTTGAAACTAGAAGTTAAATACAGAAAAATGATTGATCTTCCTTCCTCTGTCAGAGCTGGCAGGAAGAAGTCCTGGTGTACCAGGAGGAGATGGAGGGCCTGAGTGTTCTAGCCCAGCAGGTTCTGGATGAGACCCACATCAGCAGTCGCATCAGCACCAGAGCCACGCAGATCACAGCCCGCTACCACGCATTGCTGCTGCATTTACTGGTAACTATTGATATTGATGAAATGCTGTGTAGTTGAAGTATATAACCATACTAACAAACATAACACATAAGAAAGTTTGATTGAAAAGGAGTAAAGTCTCATTCCTGATTGGGTAATAAGCCTTTCACCAATGTTGTTCAAGTACACTTCATTACATTACATTACATTATGTCATTTAGCAGACGCTGTCCAAAGAGACTTACCATAAGCACTTCAGCATTTCTGCCTCACTAATAACACACACACTTCAGACTTTCCAATGATAGTAGTGGAATATTAAAAGCTACATCATCTAGCTATGTCAGCATTTCTCCCTCCTCTCTGCCATTTACATTATACATAATTTCCCATCATCCAGGAAACCATCAAACAGCTCCAGGAGGAAGTTTCACGCATTGAGGAGGCGCAGAGTGTATTTGGCACCTTTACCGACTGGTTGAGTACAGCAGAGAACAGCTTCCACACTGTGGCCACCAGCATCCACATTGTGGACCGCGTTGCCATGGAGAGGAAGATGAAGAAACTAGAGGTAGCATCTCCATCTCTGTTTATGGGTGACATCGTCCCAGTTAGCTCAGCATAACCATCTCACGCATGTTGCTCAATGGTCTGCAATGTATTTTCCGTACAGTGTCAGTGTCCTGCTCCTCTCTGGCCTCATTCTGTGCAAATCTCATCTTCAGGCTCTCCAGGCAGACATGGAGCAGGGCCACTCCTTCCTGAAGACCACGAGGGAGAAGGCGGAGCGAGCCATGGAGTACCTGGAGGAGCCAGAGGCCGAGCAACTCAGGGAGGAGGTGGACTTGCGCCTCTTCCAGCTGGAGGGGCTGACGTTGGCCCTGCGCATGGAGCACAGCTCCCTGGAGAAGTGCATCTCTCTCTCCAAAGACTTCCTGGACAAATACAAGGCCCAGTCTCAGTGGGTCATCGAGACCAAGCATCTCTTGGCGTCCGCTGTTGAGCCTAAAGCGGAGCTGTACCAGAAAAAGGCTCAGCTCGCAAAGTACAAGGTAACATACACTGACGGAAACACACTATTACATTGTAAGGCTTATAAATGTGTCACCTTTACAAATCAATGAAATTATAATTTCATTCCACCCACTTTCAACATTTTTTCTCCTACCTGTCTGTAGACTATCCAGCAGACGGTGCAGTCTCATGAATCAGCAGTAAAATCTGTTGTTGAGAAAGGAGAGGCTCTGCTCGACACGGTGCAGGACGGCACCATGAGGGACAACATGCACAAGCTGCAGACGGACTACCAGGACCTCTGCAGCGCGGCTAAGGTACGGCTAGCACTTCACGACAATAAGACATTATACAGTGAAGTACTGTATAATACAGTAGCAATACAATATAGCCTAGCTGTTTAAACATTGGTGGAAAACTGTGCACTATCCTTCCTATAGCTGAGCTGTGAGCTTCATTAAAATATAACCTGGAATTCTCACCATTACTAGCAGTTTCTTTCATTATTTTTTTTTCTTTTTCTTAAATTGAACAGGAAGTACATTCTACTACCTCACAGTACTTAGAGGTACTCAGAGGTAAAGGTATTGGTCTGAGGTACATGAGTACAGTATCAGAACGGATACCGGTGTGGGTATCTGTGCATCCCCACCTAAAAGACAAGCCTTCACTTACAGGACCTGCTCTGTTGTAGTCAGACCAGTAGCTCCTCTCTCCTGGTCAGAAAAGTTACCCTGTGCTCGTGGCCTGATTTACGCCGACTCTGGTGCCTCACAGATCCAGGTCCAGAGCCTGGTGGAATGGGTGAAGGAGCACGAGGTCTACAACGGCGAGCTGCAGGAGGCGGACAAGTGGCTCCTACAGATGTCCAGCAGGCTGGTATCCTCCGAGTCCATGCAGACCAGCAATATGGAGACGGCCACCCAGCAGCTAGCTCGACACAAGGTGAGTCGGGCTCTAACAAGTTTTAGGAAAATGTATTTTATACCATATCCAATAGTGATCACTTTTTGCATCACACAATAGGCCACTCTGTAAACCCATGGAAGTTTGAGCAGACCTACTACATTACATTAAATAAACATTCTCTATAAACAAGCAGTAGTAGGTAGTAGTAGAGTTAGAGAGATGTTTGTTTTGTACTACTACTGTTGTTTGACACAAAACACATAGTAACACACTACGAAGTTCCTTCACACAATGAAATTCTCTTTAATTGTAAATACCACCAAGTATAGAACAGAATTTGCAGGTAGATAGAGGTCAATGTATTGAGTATGGAAGGTGTCTTTACACCAAAATATTAAATATTAATATTAAGGTTGTGAGTACTTCTAATTAAGCATAGGATAGGAGTACTTCTACCTAAATTTAGGATATGTGTACTTCTTCCATCAGTGCTTATATTCAATCAACTCTTTTAGGCGATTATGGAGGAAATCGCTAGCTTTGAGGAGCGACTCACCAGCCTGAAGCAGAAAGGAGAAGATCTTGTGTCCAGCTGCACAGACCAAGTCCAAGCCAAGATCAGCCACCAGGTTCAGGCCCACCAGCAGGGAACCAGAGACAGCTACTCTGCCATCTGCAGCACCGCCCAGCGCGTAAGTAAATTCAAGGGAAAATGTATTATTATCACCACAAATCACCCTCTAGTAGTAGGCGCAGAATCAGATGTTTTAAATCACTGACTAGCAGTGGCGGTCCTGGCTCCGTTGGTGCATAGGCAAGATCTTGAAAACGCATTTTTCTCGGATGGATTGTTATTGGGAAATGATCGCCCCAATGGCAATTAACCTTGGAGGTAGAGAAACAATATTTTAGGCTCCATAGCCTAAGTCATCCTCTTGTGCTAGTCATAGCTGTAGGGCTTATTTTACCTTCTCGGCACATCGTCCAGCAAATAACACTCCTAGCGCCACCAACTACCATGTTAAAGCACCTTCCATTAAGAGAGAACCAGCTTAGGAAAGCCTTTGGGTGCCCAACAGGTGTACCAGAGCCTGGACCGGGAGCTGCAGAAGCATGTCAGTCACCAGGACACCCTCCAGCAGAGCCAGGCCTGGCTTTCCACCGTCCGGGAGGAGCTGCAGCTCAACGACCAGCCGCCATCCGGGCTCCAGGAGGCTCTCCGGCAGGTGGGTCTATTTATTAATGTTATTTATTTATTAATAGCTGTACTGTTTACTATTTACTATTTACAATATACTTATACTACTACTTATATACTTACAATATACCTTACTTTAGCATCCCCACCCTCTGTCCATATTAGGCTCACAAGTGACTCAGTGCTATACCCTGTTGACTTATAGTGGTTTATAGTGTACATATATTTAATTTTATTCATATTTTTTATCCGTGTGATTTGCATGTGCAGGTGAAACACTACAGGGCCCTCCAGGAGCAGGCCAGCACCTATCTGGACCTGGTATGCTCTGTGTGTGACCTCTCTGACGACACTGTGAGGGTGACAGCAGCTGAGGTCCAACGCATCAAACTGGCGGTCAGAAAAAACACTATATGCCCTCCCGTAGTATTATACAGTATATATAAGTCGACCTGCATGGCCATGGTAGTTGTATAATGTACAACAGCAGACATCACCACCAGGACAAGATGCTGGATAATATGTAAACAACAATACGTTGTTTTGGCTTTCCCAGATAGAGGAGAGGATGTCCAACGCCCAGGCTCTGTCAGATGGCTGGAGGGAGATCAAGGAGCAGAAGCAGGAACTTTCCAGCCTCTTTCAGGACATGGAGCAGCAGATCCTCAGCTTCTCCAGGAGGCCTGCTGAACTGGAGACCAAGATAGCACACAACATGTTGGTGCAGGCCAAGGTACAGCACAGTGTCTCAGCCAGTCCTTGTGTAGACAAGCCAACTGGACGAGAGGGTTAAAAATACTTCATCCAATAGTCTGGATTGCGATTAGATGAAGATCAACTAAAATAAACTGAAAGAATCTCATTGAGCTTTCAGTTCTATTGCATTATTTTATTATCTTCAACATTTAAAACAATTGCAATTAACGAGCCAATTGATTCAGCTGTGTTATTTGTTAAGAAGAAAAGTAAATAAATATAATATCCACTTATAAACAGTAACACAATCCACTATTTCGCTCACAGATCTTTTTATGTTGGTACCAACATCCATACCTACAGTACTGGAATATTGGTGGCACTATCATTGCAAAAAGCTAAATTAAGCCTAAATTTCTTGTAGTAATGTAGATTTTGACCAAAATGACACACATGACACAGCTGAGAAGAGATGTAAATACTGTATATATATAGTATATATATAATGTTTTTTATAAAAAGACCCTTCACTTTCACTTGTACTTGTACAGACTTACTCTCAAGGCACCCTTTACAACCTATCGTGTGTCAAACAGGAATTCAGCCAGCAGCTGCAGTCAAAACAGAGTGTCCTGACCAAGATGACCGAGGGTGTGAGCAGGCTGACCGGGGGCCAAGACTCTCCCGAGCACGCCGAGCTGGGACGCCTGAGCCACACCTGGCTGGAGCTCTGCCACCAGGTCAGCCAGCTGCAGGGCCAGAGGGAAGAGGACCTGCAGAGGGCCAGGGAGTACCACGACTGTATCACTGCCATGGAGGCCCTGTTTGAGCAGGTGTCCAAAGACTGGGACAACCTAGCCAGGTGGGCAAGTGTGCAAAAATTACTATAACTAATTAAATATTAAATTAAATATAACTCATTGCACAATCTATGTTATGTAAAAATGTCCATAATTGTATAGCTGCCTTAACAAAACAAAAGTCTACCTCAAGACCAATACCTTTGTATACCATAATAAATTTCTTAAGACACTATCTTTAGACTTCTGATGGCATGCCTGCATTTTAATGTTGTCTTTGTTTGATGACAGAACTGATGCTGAAAGTTCATCAGAACACTTGGAAGCTTTGAGGAAGCTTGCTGTAGCTCTCGAAGACAAAAAAGGAATTCTGGAGGATCTAAAGGACCAGAGGCAGAAGGTCATCCAGCATTTGAACTTGGATGACAAGGAGCTGGTCAAGGAGCAGATCAGTCACTTTGAGCAGCGCTGGGCCCAGCTGCAGAGCCTGATTGAGAGGAAGATCCAGGACTCTATGGTGACTCTGGAGGATATGAGCCTGGTGGAGGCCCGCCTCAGAGAGGCCCGGGACTGGGCAGAGGAGCAGCAGCCCGCCCTGTCCGAGGCCATGAAAATGAGTCCTCCTCCAGAGCTGGCTCAGAGCTTCCTGTTTGACCACCTCAGCATCTGCAGTGAACTGGAGGCCAAGCAGCTCCTGCTCGCCCAGGCCATGGCCGATGCAGATAGGGTCTTGGCTCACCTGGGCCTAAACGAGCGCCAGCGCCTGCAGCAGCTGATAGCAGACACCCAGTCCGAGGTGGAATCCCTGAGCGTCAAGGTTGCCCAGCGCAGGAAGCACCTGAGCAAGGCTTTCACTGAGAGGACACACTTCCTGATGGCTGTGAGCCAGTCAATTACTTGGGTGCAGCAGAACGAGAAGAAGGCACAGGCAGAGGAGTACATCGCTCTGCTGCCCGATGACCTGGCCAAACAGGTCAGAACATGTAGGAATATCCAGAGCAGTCTGAAAGCCTATCAGAGTGAGCTGACTTCCCTGTGGTCTCAGGGCAGGGACTTGATGAGGGATGCCAGTGAGGATGAAAAGAACGAAATCCTCACAAAGCTCCAGGAGCTGCAGAACATCTTTGAGAAAACTCTGCATCGATGTGGCCAGAGACTACAGGAGCTGGAAAAAGTACTTGTGTCGAGGAAGTATTTCAAGGTGGACCTGGAAAAAACATGTCAGTGGTTAAAGCAAGCTGATATAATCACCTTCCCTGAAATCAATCTCATGAATGGAGATGCAGAATTGGAAGTGCAGCTACTGAAATATCAACAGATAATCGAGCAGGCTGTTGAATATGAGAACCTCCTCCTCATTGTACAGCGAGCTGGCCAGGAGATACTGCCCACTCTGAATGAAGTAGACCACTGCTACCTGGATGAGAAGCTCAATACCCTCCCCCAGCAATATAATACCATATTAGCACTGGCCAAAGAAAAACAGGAAAAAATACAGCAGGCCATCCTAGCCAGAAAAGAGTATGCCTCATTCATAGATGTCACTCACAAAGCACTGAAGGAGCTGGAGGAACAGTTCAATGACCTGGGGACACAGCCTGTCGGCCTACAAACGGAAGAGGTTGTCAGCTTGCAAAGCGAATACAAAACAATTCAGGCAGATCTGAGCAATCTGGGCCTCGGTGTGAGTGAATTGAACCAGAAGAAGGAGGGTTTCCGAAGCACTGGTCAACCTTGGAGGCCTGAAGAGATGACCCAGCTCGTGAGCCTATACAATGGCCTGAAGAGGCTTGTGGAACAGAAAGTGGAGCACCTGGACGACACGTTGGAGTCCTTTGAAGACCACAAAGCCATGGCCATGCAGGTCGACTCTGAGCTGAAAGCCACCAAAGAGCAACTGGTCAAGGTCAATGCGGAGACCCAGTCGGCCGAAGAGAGGTTGAAGAACTACCACGCTCTGGCAGGAAGTCTACAGAGTGCCAACTCTCACCTGTCCAGGCTCATGGAGCAGATGGACACCCTGGCGCCTCACGTAGACCAGGCAGCCCAGGACGCCTCCAAGGATCAGGTGGTCCTGTGGCAGGACGAGCTGCGGTCCTTGCAGTCCGCTGTTGGGGAGCTAATCGAGGAGTGCGAGAACAGATTTGTCCAGAGCAAAGACTTTGAGACGGAGATGAAGAGGACTCTGGACTGGCTGGAGAAGGTCAGGGACGAGCTGAGCTATGCTGTCATTGTTGACGTGAGAGTGGAGAAGGTTCAGGAGGAGATCAGGAAGCAGCAGATCATGCAGGAGGAGGTACAGTCCAGGCTGAGGATTGTAGCGGCTCTCAGCAGCAGGGAGAAACAGAAGTACATCAGCGCCAATGAGCTTGTCCCGGCCCATGTGGATACAAGCCTGGAGGAAATGGCGAAGCTGCAGGCAGATGTTCAAAAATCTCTGAGCTCCAAACAGGTGACATTCTCTCTTGACGATCCAGGGAAAATGTATAAATGATACTGTATTAGGATGTGGGTACTTTCAATGTATTAATAACTCAAATTAGTTCATTTTTCCTAAAGTTTCCATTGCGTATGAGCCCACCCAAGCTCACCACATTAAGCATCGAGCTTAAAAAAGTGCATAATAATATCATAGATGATCTCAAGATGATATTTTAGATTAATGATTGTAAAATACCTCATTAGACCATGAACAATATTTTCATAATTTTCTTTTCATTTCTCTGGTGCTGTTTTGTGAAGATTACCCTGGAGCAAGCACTGGTGCTGTGCCAGCAGTATCACTTCCGGATGCAGTCGGCCTGCGAGTGGCTGGAGGATGCCGTGTCCTTCCTGCAGCAGGCCAGCCTTGGCGTGGACGTGGAGAACTATGAGGAGTGTCTGCGGCAGCAGGAGGACATCATGTCCACGGAGCAGGAGTTCCTAATCCACTTGCAGGAGCTGCTCTCGCTGCCTCCACAGCTGGAGAGACTGGTCAACCCCACCGCCAAGGAACAGCTCCGACTGAGTGTCGACTCGGCGCAGCAGAGGGGCGTGGAGGTCCGAGACCAACTGCAGTGCCACCATGACGTTCTTCACAGGTAGAAGATGTGAACGGCGTAAAGAGAAGTGCTACATGCTACAATGTCCGTAGGACTATAGTACCGTTGCATTGTAAGTAGTTTGAATATAAATTGGGTTATGTTGACCACAGCTGTGTGGCCCAGTGGAAGTCGTACCAAGAGGCGAGGCAGACCGTGATTGAGCTGATGAACGAGGCAGAAAAGAAGCTAACAGAGTTTTCTACTGCAAAGGCAGCCACAAGCCAGGAGGCAGAGGAGAAGCTGGGTAGTCATAGGGTATGGGAGCATATTGTACTTGAATTTGGAAAAATAAATTCTTCCATTTTTCATTTCCTCAAAGGACAAATGCTATGCTATACTTATAATTATTATGCATTTCCCCCTTTAGTCACTTGTGTTGCTAGTGACTGGGTTCCAAGAGAAGCTGAGTGGCCTGGAGGAGCAGGCTGCACAGCTGGAACTGGTAGGGAGCGACGCCAGCAAGGCCACGATCAGCCGCTCCATGACCACCGTGTGGCAGCGCTGGACCCGCCTGCGGAGTGTGGCGCGGGGGCAGGAGAGCGTGCTGGAGGACACGGCGCATGAGTGGAGGACCTTCAGGGAGAAGGTAACGACACCCCAGAAAAATATAGCCAGGGCTCGACCTTCAATCTGTACATCAAGTGGTTAATACTTAATAATAATATATAATACTTGTAACCAACATTGGACACATATACAGCGATAAAAAACTTTACATAAGGAGAAAAGTAATTAGAGGTAAAAATAATATTGAGATAACAAATTATCTCTGGGTCAGTAGCTTTAATGACAGTGAAATTAGAGAGCTCATTGTCAACCCCTGAAAGACAAGAACACACACATCAACTTGTTTGTAATTCTAGTTGGTTTCAGTCAAGTTTATTCAATATCAAGTCAAGTCCAATATCATTAAGTCAAGTCCAATATCAAAAACTGACTGCTGTTCAAAAATGTAAAACATTAGTCTGTATACTGTACATACAATGAAATCAACATTCAGATACCGTAAAATAAACAGTAATCAAAAGAAATGACAAATGCCAATAATAATATAGACAAAACATTACTGTAGGTCATTTTCCTATAGCCAACTAAGTGTAGACAACAAAAGACTACTGACTGATTGTTTTTTGCTTCAGTGTTTACAGGGTTACTCAGAGACGGCCGTTGGTTCGACGATGGTTCCAGTCTATGTAATATTCAGCTGATCATTGTCTATTCACTTCCGTACATCTGCTTGTATAGATAGTAAAGCTGCGAGCGGTGTCCGATGAACTTCAGAGTCGTGTGCCCGAGACGGCGGTGGAGAAGGCCTCCAAAGCCACTCTGCAGTCCCTGCTGGACCAGCACGACCTGCTGAGCCAGGACGTGGAGCGGCAACTGTCTGGCCTCACGCTGCTGCGGCAGTACGCCCTCAGCCTGCTGCACGTCGTGGAGGTGCCCTCCCCCACCACCGACCAGGACGAGCTGCCCAGCCTGAAGGAGATCAGAGCCGTGCAGGACCAGCTGGAAAGGTACTGGAAACTTCCATCTAAATCAGCTATATATGATTCAATGTAGCCCTCAGTAATCCAAGGAATTTTGTGCTTGTAATATAATAACCATAGTTTTTAATGTGACCAATGGAATACAGTTACCATTTCTTTTTAGAAAGAATACTCTTGCACAATGGGGCTCTGTAAATCACAAGTTGCTGTACACTTAATTAAATGAAAGTTTGCACCAAAGTCAAATTTCCCATCATTCACATCTTGTGATCTGTGGCTGTTTTTGAATTGTCTCTGTGCAGTAGAATCCCCACCCCATCTTTTAATGTACAGTGGAGGAGCGTTGTGGATACCAAATGAATCAAACATCTTTTGTGAAGAAGTCTGTTTTTTGTCCTGCAGCCTCCTGAGCCAGTCCAGAACCAAGCGGGCTCAGACCGGACAGGAGCTGAGGGACAGGGAGGAGGTGGAGAAGGACCTGAGTGTTGTCAAAGCCTGGATCCAGGAGACCAGGGAGCTTCTCCTCAATCCCACGCCAGATATAGACGCTCTGCTGCAGGAGCTGGAGGTGACACATCTATCTGAATCATTACTGATTTAACATTTTGTCTCTGTCGTGTGAAACCTTTGTATCTCCGGGTAAATTTTGGGGTAAAAGAAGACTTCTAAGAAGTCTAGGATCAATGAACACACTTGAAATCAAATTCAGTTGTATTTTTTTACACGTGACGGTCAGATGATCTCAACTATTGATTACTATTGCCTTATTCCTTATTTTTGTTTGCAGGTTGTGCATGGTGATGTGATCACCTATCGTCAGAATGTTGATAAAATGGCAGAGCAACAACAGAGCAAGTACCTCGACCTCTACACGATCCTGCCCTCCGAAATCTCCATGCAGCTGGCTGAGGTCTCCCTTGCGTTAGGCGCCATTGAAGACCAGGTGCGTCTTTCAGTCACTTTAAATTATGCCATTTTGAGTTGTAGTTGTTGTAGTTACTAGTAATAGTATTATTATTTTATTTTGATTCATTTTGTGTTCACAGGTTCTGTCCAAAGAGAGAGAAATCCAGAAAACAAGAGACATAAGAGAGGACTTCAGCTCCAGAATCCATGACGTCTCTGAGAAGCTCAAAGTCATCTCTGCAAAATTCAAGGAAAAGTCTCCTGACGTTGAACATGCCAGAGAAGAGGTCAAGGTGGGCCAAGTGAAAATGCTGCATCCCATACATTTCCTGTATAGCAGAGCTTGTACCTTTAGGGAAATGCAAATTTCAGTCAGCTACACATTGTCAGTACAAAATCATTTATATAATAATAATAACCTTTATTTGTATAGCTCCTGTCATACACGACATGCAACATACTTTAAAATGCAAATTGCATTTAATGAAAACAAGTCATATATTATATTACATTACGTTACATTACATTACATTTCATTACATTATATTATATTATACTCAATTTATTGGCTGAGGAGCATTTTTCTAATTGTCAAAGGAGCAAACAGATGTTTAGCGTTGATCAGTGCTGTTCATGCTGTTCATGCTGAAGCATCTATTTATTTATATGTCTATTACTATACCGCAGGATTTTACTATATCTGTCTAATAGTGTGAGCAACCGGCACTCTCTGGAAGTCATAATTACTCTTAGTGGAATGCGTGTTTTCTGTTGATTATTTGAGGGGAGGGGTGTATTTACCCAGGGAGTTTAAACAACTAATTGACTGCTGGAAATGAAACCACTATCCACTCTCAGAGCCTGGCTGAAGACTTGGACAGCTGTGGTCGCACTCTCTTGGAGCTGGAGGCCGCGGTACAGGAGTTTGGGCGAAGGAACCCTCTGCTGGCCAAACAGCTGAGTGACGCCATCAGCAAGCTGTCCGAAATCCATCACCACACCACCCGACTGGCAGACTGCAGGAACAACTGGCTGAAAAAGGTTAGCAGGGAGATGGCAATTACTCTGTCAAAGTAATTGTAAAATGCAACTCCATACCTTCCAACATCGGAACATCGGAAAGCTTCCGAGATTTTTAATCAAATTTAAAGGTCTGGTTTAAGTCAATGCAATCAAGTCGCCACTAAAGAATCCCTTGTATGGCTGATTTTATATTATTATTATTCTTTAATGTATATTGTGTTGTGTTTGTATTTCATACTGTATTTTTATATATTCTGACTGTGGCTGACTATACAGTATGTTTTTAATATGTACTGTACAAAAAATCTTCCAACATTGCTACTTATAGTATACTGATTTATGGAATGTCATTGTCTTTGCTTCTCAGGCTGTCTGCTACTTAGACGAGTACAATGAGATGTTGGACTTCATCGTGAGGTGGGCAGAGAAGGCCAAAAGCCTGGTGAGGGCAAACATCATCTGGAACTCCTCTGTCCACCTGCAGGAGCAGATCAGGATGTACCAGGTAGGCTGGAGATCCAAACGGGAATGATAGTGTTGATAGTGTAGCCTGAGAGAGTAAGATGCAGAGAGATACGCGTCGGATTACTCGACTGAAATTCCACTCACCACCCATGAACCTTTTCAAGACACAGGTAAAACAAAATGAGATGTTAACTTTTTCCAGTGCCTCAACCATTTATAGATAAAACATCCAAGACTTTTTAAGATCTGTGATTGGAGTTACAAGGACACAGGTTAGGAAGGATCCACAGGACGTGTTTCCTGTTGTATGGACCAACTACTGATGCAACCAATACAAAACTACCTCTGTATAGTTTAACTACCAGCAAACTCTGCCACACCCTCACTCACCTCCTTGCCTTCCTGCGTTCAGGCCGTCCTGAGGGAGTCCCGGGAGCTCCATGGCGACCTGGAGTCAATGGGGGAGAAGGTGGAGCTCCTGTCCGAAGTCCTGCAGGTGGAGGCCATGACCCAGCAGGTGTGCGAGCTCAGCCGACACGCCGAGGAGCTGCAGCAAAGCATCAAGACTCGGCTGCAGAGCCTGCAGGACGCAGACAAGGTATATAAACTGATTACAACACTTCCCTTATCCTCACACAATTATCATTCTGTGATACATGTATTAATAAGGTTTCCCTGCAGGGTTTAAAAGTCACTGTACTATGTGTATATAACTGACAAGTATGTTTACTGACAGAGTATGGAGGCCCTGGAGCATGAAGTGAAAGCCCTGCATGTCGCTCTGGAGCAGATACAAGCCACGCTGACCTCCCCAGAGTTGGCTCGCCAGAGCCTAAAAGAACAGCTTGTCCAGAGACAGGTGACATCAAACACCTGAGAAAGTGCTGCAACTTTGAATCCAAAAATCGGATTCATTTTTCTACATACATATTCTTAGCTTGGTTCCCAGATATAAAGATAGAGATATCATACACAATATAATATGTATATGTTTTATGAATTTTGGAAATCTAATTCTAATTGGATGTAGTCCTTTGTAAAGACTAGAAACTTTCCTTCTGTTGTCGCAGCGTCTCTTGGCAGACATGGAAAGCTTCAAGCAGCAGGTGCACACGGTGCAGCTGTGTCAGAGCGCCCTGCGGGTCCCAGAAGAAGTGATGCCCAACTTGGCCATCTGCCGCACAGCGCTGCGCCTGCAGCAGGAGGCCAGTCAGCTGCAGCACGTTGCCATCCAGCAGTGCAACATTCTGCAGGTACGAGTCCTATCATAGCTGCGTGGACGATAATAACATGTCTCATTATCGTGTCATTGCAAGTCTTGGCACAACATGCAGTGGTTGGGTGGATGTAGGAATACACTGATAAAAGTTACAATAAGTTACAATTCAGGACCATGCAAGTAAATGCCTTATCCACAGGGTGTCTGCAGGTCCGTAAAAAGTCTTAAAATCTCTATATAATTCTCTCTCCTGTCTATAATTCCGTTTTACAAATATTAGGCCTTAAAAGACATTAAAGGTGCAGTGTGTAGAAGTTGTCCATTTTGTGGAACGGACTTGGCAGAAATGGAATGGAATATGGAATATAAGTATATATTTAATTAGTGTAACATGTAGCATGTTTCTTATATTGTAAGACTTATATTATATTACCAAAACTGTCTGTCAGTTTAGTTGGTATCCATTAACGCCTGTTCTGTCCTTTCCCAGGAGGCCGTGGTGCAGTATGAACAGTACGAGCAGGAAGTGATGGAGCTGCAGGGCCTGATAGAGGAAGCCCACCGGGTGATCCAGGACCGCCCCATCCCCGCCAACAACATCCAGGAGCTGCAGGCCCAGATCCTCCACCATGAAGTACGACTCACAGATGTAGCTCATAATCAGGGTTCTCACACATTTATTTTTTTAGTTATTTTAGAATGAATATTTATATAATACCATATGTATTGATAAAATGTAAACTTGCTTCTCTGGGAACCCTCTTCAAGTTTAAAGGCGAAGAGAGTGGCACCTCTGTATAATCCTTGCAACAATGCTCATTTAATGCGACCCATTAAGAGCAATCTCCAATTCTCCCTTCCATGATATTCTCAGTCCTATGATACATGTTAACGATAGAGACAAATGAGGGACAAATCTCCTTCTTTTCGGATGCATGAAATCAATAATAATGTGTTAATTGCGTTGTTTTCAACAGGAGCTGGCCCAGAAGATCAAGGGTTACCAGGAGCAGATCGCCTGCCTGAATTCAAAGTGCAAGATGCTGGCGGTGAAGGCCAAGCACGCCACCATGCTGCTGACCGTCAGCGATGTGGAGGGGCTTCCTGAGGGGCCGGAGGAGCCGGAAGGGGAGAAATCCAAAAAATCCTCAGCTCAAGCTGTCATGGTGAGAGTGTGCAAGACTTTAAGCTGTTGTTGTACTGTAAGTTCTACATCAAAAGTGGTAATCCATAAGATCGTCTGTGTTGGGTGCAAACTGCAACGTTTTCACTTTCACTTTCTCCAAAGTTTTTCTTCTTCTATGTTCTTTTTTTCTTGTCTTGGTCACTTGGTGGGGATATGTTTTCATCAGAAGGTGCTGTCGACAGCTTACTAACCACAATGCTGGTTTATCAAATTCTGCTTTTCACTTCTTGCATGTGCCCAATGTTTCCACCAGCAATGGGAACAGGATATAGAGTTTACTCTATATGAGAGTTTACTAAGTTTGTTCAGAATCATTTCACATCTGTAACTTGTGTCCCTCTCCGTGATTAATTATTAATTAATTATTAATTAATTAATTGATTAATTCTTATACCCTAACATGTTTGCTTTGCTTTGCTTTGCTTTGCTCATATCTTACCTGTGTGGCGCGTCAGATGACGGCCGGCCGCTGCCACACCCTGCTGTCTCCCGTTACCGAGGAGTCCGGGGAGGAGGGCACCAACAGCGAGGTCTCCTCCCCCCCTGTGTGTCGCTCCCCTTCTCCCATCACTCACACTGAGGCCTCATTTAGCAAGGTATCCGCTCTTTCATCAGCCAATTAGAAACAAGCTGCCAAACTGTGATCGGATCACTTCTCTCTGACGGTGACACACACTGACATTGTTGTTTTAAATCAACTCTGCTGCCTGTCATACAAGCCTTTCTATCCACGGTCGTCAAGCACGTGGCCCAGCCAAATGCCAAATGCCATTACAAGGGCAGATAAAATCATTGTGCGGATTATGCTCCACCATCTTGACAGGGAAGCATGCAATTGATTAATTCCAACCTAAATACCCAACCAAAAGAGCTTCTGAATGTCTCATGCATAAACATAGCCAGAGACCGCCAACCATTTTAAATGGTAATCTGCCATGTAAAATACTTGAAAAAATGCTTTTTAAGTATTGAAAAATACTCAAATGTTTAAATTTCCTTTGCAAAATGTCTCTTTCTGCCTCAGTGTCTCTGCACTGCACCACTAACTTTTCTCTACTGTGGCTTTATTTCTTTTGTCGTGTTTTTGTGGCGTCGTGCAGGCAGGACGAGGAGCCCTCACGAGAGCTCCCATCCAGGAATTATACGACCCGACCTTTGAGTCTGTGGCCCACTTGGATGACCTGCAGCGCTCCTGGGAGACGTTAAAGAATGTGGTGCGTCATGAGACGACAGCTCAGTCTGTGCTTTATTGATCTGCAATGTTTTGCTTATGAAACTATGTGATATACACCTCGAACTTTCACTGAAACCACAACAAAAAATGCACTGCACCTTTTCACACAGTCCTCCAACAGTACTCACCACCTTGATTTTGCAGAAGTTGCTCCTGTTTAAAGCACCGTATTACCATATTCTGTATTTGTTGATTCCATGTTAAAGCAATGGCACTTTAAAAACATTTAAATTACCTTTTGAAATTGAATTGACAAATACAAAATTAAGTAGCTTTGACAAAAACGCACCGTAGTTGTTAACAGGACCAGGAGATCATTTGAAGGTCGTTTTCTCACCATATTATTAGAATTTTCCAAAACCTGAAAATAGTGACAATATAAAAAATCTAAAAATGGGAGCTATCATTAGGAGCATGTAAAATGTGTATGTTGACTAGTAAAGAGGCTAAAATCCAATTTGATGCCTGTATGGTCCTTTAACTTTTAATTTATTCTTGAATTGTTGACTAAATTAAAGAAAATAATTCAGCTGCTGTCAAGCAAACCTTCCGTTGCCAAACCTATAACACTGAATAAATATTTACGAATGTACTCAAAGATACAGTTGCATTTTCTCCCTTTCATTCATCTGGTCTTTGCAGATCAGCGAGAAGCAGCGCTCTCTGTATGAAGCTCTGGAGAAGCAGCAGCGCTACCAGGGCTCTTTGCAGTCCATCTCCTCCAAGATGGAGGCCTTGGAGGCCAAGCTCAGCGAGCCCTTGCAGGAGGACCGGAGCCCAGAGGGTCACATGGAGGTGCACCAGGTGAGGCCTGGATCTAAATGTTGTCTGGACTGAAGACCAGCTAAACTGCACTTAAATAATATGCCGTGCATTTCTACATTTTTAAATATTCTGGCGTCCTTTTTTCCTTTGTGTCTGTGGTTGTTTGCAAGTTGAGTGGGGTTTCGTGAATTCTCATATAGAGGTTTACCAAATAAGAAGGTACCGTAAAGTAAACAGAATCCACGGTGGGCAATTTACTTTAATCATAGCAGACTGTAAATTTCACCATATACTGTAAGTACTGTACATATCAATTTAATAAATGTTTCAAAAGCTGGCGCAGAACAAAAATGATTGCACAGCCTTTTAAAGCTACTAACTAATGTATCGCGTTCGACCCCTTCTAGTGTGTAACACCGTTCTGCTATAACAGGGGGTGATGAGAGAGATTCAGAGACTCCAGGAGGAGATCGACCGGCTGCAGACAAACTTTTCAGAGGAACTGGTCTCCGACACTGCAGACTCTGAAGTGGCCGACCAGCTGGCCATGCAGTCCTCCCTGGCTGTCCTGGCCGAGAGGATGGCCACCATCCACATGAAGGCTTCTGGGAAACAGCAGATACTGGAGGTAGTAAACACAGTGAGACAAATTGTCCTGTAGATTTGTCCTGTAAGCCCCTGTAGGATTTGTTGTCACTCGGTGTTTTTGATTATGTGGACTTGATACATTTAATTTGATATTAATTCATTAAATAATTTGTACTTATATAAAAAAAATTTTTTACCCGACGTATGAATTCTAGGTGGGTCAAGTTGCCTATATTCTTTCTACGGTTGAAAGCTATTAACACCTATAAAAATACAATTCATTAAGTTTGTTGAGAGCACCTAATTTGTTAATTTATTACTTCCAAATAAAAAAAAAAGGGAAAAATAGGAAAATCTAAACGCAGTCGTTATTGCGGTACTTGTAATAATAGTTACAATGTGGTTCCAAAGGAGCGACTCAGCGACCTTCTGGAGAGCCAGCGGCAGGCAGAGGCCATCCAGCTCTACCTGAGCCAGGCCGATGAGCTGGACCAGTGGCTGGCTGCCACCAAGTGCACCGTCACCTCCATCCTGGAAACCACCCCTCAGGAGGAAGCGGAGATGGAGGCCCAGCTGGAGGAATGTCAGGTAAGAGATCCCCCTGCAGTCTATTCAGAGGTACTGTGAGCTGGATGTCAATTTTAATACTGAACAAAGTTTGTGGCAATTGAAAGTAACTGTTATTGAAAAAAAACTCTTTCTTTGATGTACAACATTTTCTAGAAAGAATACTGGCCTGTCCAATTCTTAGTCTCCAGCCATTATGAGATGCCCTAAGCGGGGGAGGGGTTAATTTGCCATGTGGCACGGGAAGCACGAGGCTTTTTTGTTTCGTTCAATTAGGAAACGGGGGAGGATAAATACATCTACAATAAAAACACTGTTTTTATTTGTTTTCTTTGGAGAAAAGTTAGTTCGCTTGCATCCAGCCGTCCCTGCAACACAGAAAGTCACACTGATCATGTGGCCCCCCCACACTGATTGTGTGCCCCCCCCCCCCCCGCGCACGCGCGC
>OMKR01052811.1:83990-95321 GCA_900302355.1 Cyttopsis rosea
GCGAGTTCCCGCAGCGCTCCGCCTCCGCCTTGTCAGGTCGGTTCAGAAACCATGTACACACACGCACACATACATGGCACAAAGATGGGGTTTGCGTATTGTATTTCATACAATTAAAGGTACAATATGTAACTTTTCCGCATTCAAATTTCTAAAAACGACTAGACCTATGTTATATATTTTGTTGAGTTGTGTACTTACATTATCTCAAATGTTCCAACAATTTTCAAACCCAGAGAAATCCGTAACTTTAATATAGGTAACGGACCCTTTCATTAGGTTGCCTGTCAATGCTCATTGAAATCGGTTGAAAAATGTAAACGTTATAGCGCTTTTTATCCAGAAAAACCGTAGCTCCCCCGTTTACTTGTATTTGTTTACAGGCCAGTCTCGCCGGCGCCATATGGCGGCGACGTATCACAGCAACGGGCCGAAGCGGTCAATGCGGCGTCTATGAGCTAACGTTAGCTAGCCACTGTATTGTACTATTGTTTGTATTGCTCTACTATTACTCCGCTAACTATTGTTTGATGGAGAACGATTATTTATTGCTGTTATTCTGTCGCAGAATACCTCATCAAACTCCGCCATTTTTTGTTATTGTTTTGATTGAGAGACGCCTAGTGGCAGAAATTACATATTGTACCTTTAAAACAAGAAAGAGTTGAGGTCTGTCTGATATTAGGACTTGTACAGTATAGCGTCGTCCAGGTATGGATGCTTTTTGCTGTTAAAAAGTTTTTGAGGAAGAAAACAATTGTAAGATTAAAGGTATACTCCGGCTTTTTGGGGGGAAATTCTCTTTTATAGCTGCATTAAAAACTAAGCTCTCTTCTCGTTTTTAGGTTTTTACTTTAACTCGTTGTGAAGATGCGAGATGTATCGTTTAAAATAACTCCTCTGTATTGGAAGATGTAATTTCACAGGAGCTAGGCTAGTTGATCCCCTCTGCGGCCATGCATTGAGCTAACACAGTTAGCATAGAGAACTGGAGTATCCCTTTGAAGCGCGGTTGTTTTTTTGACACATTCTATTGATCTAAGGTCTGTGAAATGTTGAGGATCCTTAACTGTTGATATATGCGAACGATGAGAAACGCAAAAACATTTGTGACAGGGTTTTATCTAAAGCAAGATTGTGAATTGAATGTGAATCTTTTTCATTTGAAGAGCCCTTGGCCCTTCAGTTGCTGAATAAACTGCTGAGTGTGCTGAATGTATGTACTGTATAATGTTTCTTCCAGATGTAGTGATCCCTGAGAGTCCCGAGGACTATGTTAAACTAACAGAAAAGACTCTGAGGTCTTCCACTGGTAGGCAACATTAGACCCCAGCATGTCACGGGTGTTTGGGGCCAAACAAAAAAAAAAAAAGACCACTGCACTCTGAGTGAAGTCTTACTTAGAGCCTGGACGTTGGGTTTATGCTTTTGTTTTTATTTACTTTCTCTCTACACCCACTCTGAGCTCATAAGCAGGCACCGTAACCAATGGCAACACTTCCTAACACTGGGATTTGTAGGGTCAATTCCATATTCACCTAATTAATCCAGAGCCGCTCAGGAATTTGAGAGTGGTGAAATGGAATTGACCCTAACCCTTTTTTCTCTCTAACTTCCTCTTTTCTTAATTTTGTTTGACTTGTAGTGTGCAGTGTACTATATCTAACCCCGTTGGACTTTTGAAATGTCACCTTGTGTCTCAGGAAAAAGCATGGTGTGTCACATCTCTCTGGCTCTGTTTGAGGATCACAATATTGTTTTCACACATGTCACTGCTCCGGTGATGTCTTAAAGGATAGGCTCTGTTTTCCAACTCAGGCCTTATTAAAATGTTGCTTCCCATCATTTATAACTGTTCACAGCGCGACCTCTCTGAACACTTCGCTATTGAGAAACCTACCACTCTGCTGCAGCTTCTCACTGTGATTAAATGCAGTCCAATGGGGCAACCGTTTAAGTACAGTAGTATCACAGTGCCACAGTATATCCAAAGTGTGAAGTTGGCTACAGCTGGTTGCCAGTAGGAAGCAATGCAGCTTCCTGTTTCTAGTTTGCTATGCAAATCGATGGCGCCAAAAGAGCTGATTTGTAGTGCAAAGTTAAAGCACAAAAGACTTAATAAAACCCTAAAACTGGATAGAATGCAGAGAGTTTGAGACATTTTCAGTACAACATTTAAAGACTGTCCAACTTAAGGCTTAAACATTTGCCCCATTGGACTGCTTTTACTTGTGAGTTAGGTTAGTGAGACGCTGCAGCAGAGTGGTACGTTTCTCAATAGTAAAGCATTCAGCGAAGTTGTGCTATGAACAGTTATATGATGAAGTCTGGGTTAAAAAATCGTAAACCTGTCCTTTAACTACAATGTCAAGCAGCGCACCTGAACCTGATTTAGAAGCGTATTCTTCCGTCACCTACAGTTGATGCTTTGTCAACAGGGGACGTCGGCTCTACGGACTCAAACCTTCAGGCGCTGGAGAGCAGCCGCTTCCTCCTTCAAACGGAGAGCGTCCGCAGCCGCACGCCCACCAGCGCAGAGCTGGACACCTCCTACATGGGATATGTGAGTATTGATCTCCTTACCATACCACAAAGAAGTTGTGTAAGCTATGCTTTATTGAATGAGAGAAAACCTCATTCGTCGGCAGGTCTGACCTGGTTTCGTAGTGTAGTAGTCCTTGTCTAAAATAATCCAAATTATGTTCATTTCAGATTTATGTAACTACCACTGTTCGAATTTCATCATATGTGAATTCCTGTGATTCTTTTTTATTGTCTTTTGACTGTTGATTGTTGTTCCATCGTTTGTAGTCTTCTAAACCGGCAGAGCTTGCCCTCAGTGGGAACAGTCTCCCTTTAAAGGTTTTTGTTCATTCGCTCATTCTATTAAACCACAGTATGTCAGTGACTTGTTGTGCTCTCGTTGGCTGCTGTAGATGCGGCTGCTGGGCGAGTGCCGGGGCAGCATTGACACGGTCAAGCGGATGGGCGTCGAACTGAAAGAGGAGGAGGATTCTGTGTCTGGTCTGGCGGACCCCAGCAGCTCCGAGTCCCAGACCTCAGGTAAACATCTGCTCCAAAAAATGCTGTTTGTTTTTTTCTCAGTGTTGGTCAATTGAAAGGGTGGAGAAAGAGGGAAATTCGCATAACATTTTGATGACCCCTTTGAAACCCTGACTTCCTGTGTGGAACCCTAGGGGTGATTGAGCGCTGGGAGCTGCTGCAGGCTCAGGACCTCAGCAAAGAGCTGCGCACCAAGCAGAGCCAGCAGCAGTGGCAGCAGCTGACCTCTGACCTGAGCAGCGTGTGGGCGTGGCTGGGCCAGGCGGAGGAGGAGCTGGAGCAGCAGCGGAGGCTGGACCTCAGCACCGACATCCAGACCATCGAGCTGCACATCAAGAAGCTGAAGGTAACCCGCGGCTCGGTCTTACCGTCCTCGAACCCTCGGTGCTTAGCGCAGATGTGGGTTGATCTTCACCGCATCGGTTGGCACTATGCAAACGTACTACGCAAACAGATAATCACAACATTGTTTCCTTGCAGGAGCTACAGAAGTCTTTTGACAAGCGGAAGGCCATTGTGATGTCCATCAACCTGTGCAGCGCAGAGTTTGTGCAATCAGACTCGGAGGAGAGCCGCGAGCTGCAGGCGAAGCTGAAAGACATGAACGTCCACTGGGACAAACTGGGCAACTCGCTGGAGGAGTGGAGGTCCTCACTTCAGGAAGCCCTGATGCAGTGTCAGGTAGGCGGCCCGCCCCAAGGTAGTCAACATGGCATATCACACGGTTTGAACTCGTTATAATGCGACTACATTTGCAACCTGGCTGTCCTGGAAGGGGGAACCCTCCTTTTGTAACCCCTACTCAAGGTTTTCTTTTGTGTGGTTTTTCTGAGAGTTTTTCCTTGCCTGGATGGAGGTAATAGTTATGGGATAAAGGTATCAGATAAAAGTACCATTTAAGGAGAGGTATTTAATACGACTACAATTTTTGTGATAAAGGACTTCCACGAGATGAGTCACGGTCTGCTGCTCTGGCTGGAGAATATCGATCGCAGAAGGAACGAGGTGGTTCCCATCGATCCCGTTCAGGACAGTGACACCCTCCACGAGCACCACAAAACACTCACGGTGAATATTTAACTTTTTTTTTTTTTTTTTTGGTCATGCCACTACACATTTCATTTCTATATCGACAGGATAGTGTTCATTATTATTATATGACCCAATAATTAAAATTTTCACAGCAAATCCGCCGGGAGCTGCTGGACTCTCAGCTGAAGGTGGCCTCTCTCCAGGACATGTCCCTCCAGTTGCTGGTCAACTCCCAGGGCAGCGACTGCCTGGAGGCCAAGGAGAAGGTGCACGTCATCGGGAACCGGCTCAAACTGCTGCTGAAGGAGGTGACCAGGGACCTCAGGGAGATCGCCAAGATCCTGGACATCACCAGCAGTCAGCAGGTACGGAGCTCAGTGACAGTGGATCGGTGGTGTCCACAGGGAAGGGGTTGGGTTCATAAGTGTGCTTTGTTTAAAGGACCATGTCAACTTAGCCTGTTTATCAGTCTGTCTACATTTTGGAGTTTTGGAAAATTTTTGACGACATGGTGAGACCTTAAACTTCCTGGTACCTGGGACATCCCAGTTCCGATGACAATGACGGTACCACATATTATTTGTTAATTCCATTTGAAAAGGTGGAAGCTCCATTGCTTTAATGTGGAATTAACAAATGCTAAATGAAATAATTTGGAACGAAAATATGTGCCTCCGTGGTTGTGGTTCTGTGACTGTAGAGTCATTGTATTGTGGCAGGGAGTGCCGTGGAGAAGCAGTAATAGCTTTAGCTTTCTAAAGTAAACAAAGCTGTTGTTTTTTTGTCTCCGTCAGGATCTGTCTTCCTGGTCGTCAGCCGACGAGCTGGACACCTCCGGCTCCCTCAGTCCGGTGTCTGGAAGGAGCACGCCGAGTCGGCGGCGATCGGTAATGTATTCACCCAACGCCCCACCCAGCCTTGTAAACAGGAAGCGGTTCGCTGACCCCTAGCGAGACAGCGCAGACAGACAGCGCAGACAGACAGATCCACCCCCACCATCCCAAGACCTCTCCTCACCTCTCCACCAGCCTCGTCACACACCCTCCTGTGAACCTCCTTTCAAAGCCTCTTATCTCTTTCTCGCACGTCGTTTATTCCCAGTTTGAATCCCAGCAGACGAATAGAGAAATCCTTCTTTTTTTTTTTTTTCCTCCTTGATTTTCTTCTTTCGTTCGATTGGATGTTGGATCCTTCTCTTCAGTTCAACCCGGTAGTCGTCATCACTTTGAAATTCACAGAAAATCTCTCGCTTCTAGATCCATTCAGATCTCCTCAATTCTCCTCCTCTTTATTTTATTGTTTCTTTATCCCTGTCTTGTTATTTCCGAGGAATCCTGGCTCTTTAATACTGCTTCAAGTAAAGTAATGACCCCTGAGGAACTTACTTGTTTTTGTTTTTTTACCTCCGTTACCAGGATGAAATTTTAAAATATATATTTTTTATTATTATTCTCACTATTGTTTCTTAGTCAATCCAAATAAGCGTAGTCATGCTTTTAAGATGTGCATGTTGCTTAGCGTCTGTTCCCAAAGCAATTCATGCCTCATGTCATAAGTGATAACTTACATGTTCCAATTTACAACAAGTTGAACCTGTCTGCCACATAATGTCACTGAGCAGTTCAAAGTAGCTCTTCACTTTGAAAAGCCAGATTCCCGACTCATTGGTTTACTATCTGTCACCTTCACGTATAATTATGTTGCTGTTTTTCTTTTTCATTTGGGGATTTCTTTCATCGGTAGCTTTGTCTTTATTTGCCTGGACTGAAACATACTTTCTTTCTTTTACCCCCCTGTTCATTGCAAACAGCAACGGGGCAAAAGTAGTCTGTCACACCCTGGACCCTCTGTGAGCAGTCCACACCACAGGTACCTGTCTGTTGGTTTCTAGCACTCCCAGAAGATAATGGAACTCATCATCCCATGATGCACTTGGAGGCCTATTTATGTTTAATAACCCCCCCCTTGACTCCGACAGCTAGGTTTGAAAGAAAAAAATAATAATAATAACAAAAAAAACCCTTTCAATCCTCTATTTAAGTTTTTGAATGCCGGTACCGTATAAGCATCTCATGAAAATGATTTCCATCATCTTCTCTACGTCTAGACACTGTGTAGGCCGGAGGCTATAACAGCAGATTAATAACAGAGTTAGGGAACGTTGCGAGGCCTCCTCTCCGTCAGTGTCTTCGGCTGCTGCTTTAACACAAGCGCCACTCTTTACCTAACGCTCCCTCGCCGTTACCCAGCGCGCTCACACCCTTTCTCTAAAAAATTGCCGAGCCAGTAAATGTCTGCAATGAACAATGCAAAGGCTGCAGTTTCTCTTTTACTCTCTCTCTCTCTCTCGCTCTCTCTCTCGCTCTCTTCCTCTCATGCGTGACATTACCCTCTTCTTATTCTTATTCTTTTCTCTATCTCACCGACTATCCGCCATCTCCTCCCCTCATCCGCTCAGGTCTCCATTTGGGGCGTGGTACAGAAATGTTATGTGTAATGGAGTTAAAAGGAACACTGGGCCTCTCTGTCTCGCTAATAATAATAAAAAAATAAAAAACACACAAGAAGTCTCTGTATTGCGGAGGTAGGTATTAGTGAGCTTCACGCTAAACATTCCCTTCAAACTGTCTCGCTTTCATGGCTGAGAACAGACAGTTTTTTTGTGCTGAGGATGGAGGAGTATTCAGATGGTAAATAACAGTACTTTATTTATCTTAGCTGAACTACAGTACCCTGTGTAATAATCTCTTCTAATTGCTGTGCTCCTGCCTTGGCATGCTTTGCATTTCTCAAACAGATCCAAACCTTTCAGGAGAGCTTTTTAAAAAGTATCAGTATATTACATTTCTACCTGCAGCATGCCTGTCTTTTACCCTAACTCCCCTGGCAAAGGAATGCAAGCTCACGCACACACATTCTGTTTTGTGTTGTAGGATGTATGTATGTATATGCCTTGACGAGAAGCAGCTGTTTTGTGACTGTCTCCGTAAATGTGTTTTTCTTTACTTTCACCTGGACGTTGGTCATTGTGTAGCTCACCAATGTCAAGCATTTGTCCAAACGTTGCTTTCAGGTGTAAAAGCCGTGTCATTTGGACAAACATTGCCATTGCCCCCGACGTCTTATTTGGATTGAAAATTGATGCCTAACAAATACAAAAAATAATAATACACTACAAAACAACTAAGATTAAACGTATTCAATCAGCCGGTCAAATATAATCTATAAAACCCAATCTGCTGCATTAAAAAAACGAATCTGTTGACGACACTGAGAGATTGGTGACTCAGAGCGACAGCCCAGACGAGTCCCCGGCAGCTAAACCCGAGCGGGCGCTCTGTCCTGTGGTGTGTCCGCGGCAGGTCTCGCAGCGGCGCTGGGTCCGCTTCCTCCCTTTCTGAGGCCGAGGCTCCGGAGGACCCCAGCCCTTCGTCGTCGTTCCTGCGGCGCGCCCTGTGGGTGGTGCTGCCCCTCCAGCTCTTCCTCCTGCTGCTGGTGGGCCTCGCCGCCCTGCTGCCGATGTCTGAGGAGGACTACAACTGCGCTCAGTCCAACAACTTCGCTCACTCCTTCTACCCCATGCTCAGCTACACCAACGGGCCTCCTCCGGTGTGAGGCGGAGCCGCTCAGGGCGCGACCGCCGGGCCGCTCTGAACCAGAGTCTCCCGGTTTGACCCAAACAATCAAATCAAACTTTTTCAACCTTCTATAAAGAACTGTTACCGGGTAGAAAAGCACTGGTCTCAAACCTGTGTGTGTGTGAGCAGAAATTAACCTGCCGTTCAGTTAACCCCTTGTTGTGCAGATCAAGCATCTGACTGTTTCATCGTGTTCATTTCTCTGTAAATTTACGAAAGAAAAAACGCATCTCCTGTGTAACAACATCCATGAAGTTGAAAGAAAAATGTTTTTGGCCACGGAACGTATCAGCTGGATGAAGGAAGTAGTTTAAGCTCAAATGACCGCGCATGGCATATTTTTTATCTAACTCATCAGCTAAGCTAAATGGTGAAACTCTGCTTGTAACAACTGAAAATCTGTAAAATAGCATTTCATATATCTTATATTGCAATTATTTTTGTACTTGTACTTTGGCATGCCATTCTAATTTTTGCTTTTATTTCCTTCCATCTCTCTGTGTGACAGTGATGAATAGTGTATTTTTAATATGAGATGGTAGTGAATGATGTCGGAATCATTTCAGTCGAACATCAGAGAAAAGTGTTCAAGTCTGTCGACCATGTACAGTATTGTACACATTTTGTTTTATTTTTTTAACAATCTCACATATGAATTAACGTTCCGAATTGCAAAGTATAGAACTACAGTATATTTTGTATGGCTCTGTCTGTTCAGTATCATACATATATATATTATATAACAGTCCAGAGTTAAATAACAACATGTGTATATACGTGTGTTGTATAAATAATATCAATAATGTATGAGTATATGACTATCACAAACAATGAATGCCAAATCTTAATTTTGATTTCCTGTTTTTTTGTTGTTTATTTGTTCTTTCATTTGAGCTACAGCCCTAATTTCTATATTTAATATCTGATCCGTTATAAATGGTTTGATGACGTTCAGATTCGGTTCAGCATCGTTTAAGATGAAACTCAAGTAAATAGACATGATTTTCTTCGTATCATTTATGTAGATGTCTGCTCTTTGAGAACACATCGAGAACCTTGACATTTTAAATATAACTCACTATTTGACATCTGATTGCAAATGATTAGGGGTCAGGGAGCGGTCACTGAGGTGTTGTCCTCAGCGGACCTGAAGGTGGAGGCGTCCAAGGAGGAGCTGTCAATGAGGCCCTGGCCGGGGGGGAGCGGAGCTTCCAGGTGGGCAGGACAGCGCCACGGCAGGGGGAGGTGGTGATGAAGGTGATGATGATGGTGGTGGTGGGGATGGTGAGCGTACACTAAGTTCTCCAGTGACTTGATGATTTCATAGTTGGGTACAGCCGGAGCTGCGGTGTCCATACCGAGCATTTGGGAAATGACCATCTTGAAATCGACCAGCTGCACCAAGAAAAGGTGGAAGTCTGAATCCGACTTTCATTCTAACGTTCATGATTTTAAAGGTGCAGTGTGTAGAATTGAGTGGCATGACAGACTTGGCAGAAATGGAATATAATATTCATAAGTATGTATTAATTAGTGTATAATCCCATGAAAATAAGAATCGTTGTGTTTTCGTTTCCTTAGAATGAGCCGTTTATATCTCCAAGGGAGCGGGTCGCCTCCACGCTTGCACCGCCATGTTTCTACAGGAGCCCAGAACGGACAAACCAAACACTGGCTCTAGAGAGAGACTTTCGCGAGTTTCGCGGCCACCGTAGCTTCTCCTACACGGAGGGGAATTCACCGCTAGGTGCCACTAAATTCTACACCCTGCTACTTTAAGGGATACTCCAGTTTTTGGGGAAATTTATTTTTCTTTTGTCTTTCTTTGCCTAGATTCAGACTAGACCAATTTCATCCCTGTGTGTCCGGTGCTGAGATGGTGACGGGCTGCATGATAACTGCGTTAGTTCAATACAGGGCTACGAAGGGGATCAACTAGCCTAGATCCTGTGTAATATCATCCAAAACTGGAGTATCCCTTTATTCGTATGTCCACTCGCTGTAAAGTTGTGTTTCTTTCTTTCAATTTTCTTTTACTATGGATATTTCTTACCTCTCGCTCCTTGTGCGAGAGCTGGTCCAGGGTCTGCCTGAGGCCAGTGAGCTGCTGCAGGTCCTCCCTGGTCTTCTCCTCTTGGCTGTGCAGGTCGCAGCTCAGTGCACTCAGGCTCCTCTCGGCCTTGGCCTTCCCTTCCTCCAGCTCCGCCAGCCTCTTGCTCTGCTTCTGCAGGGTCCTGCTCTGTTCCGCCACTTTCAGCTTTAGCGCGTCGCGCGCAGCAGGTGACCCAGAGCAGTTGTTGTGAATTGGAAACGCACGCGTGGAACACAACAGGAACAGGAATAACATCTTTTGTATACGGTAACAAGTGAATGTACACGTGCATTGGTTGAACCAAGGCAAAATCAGACAGTTCAAGATCCTTTTCCCACTAATTACAACGGATACATCCGCCACACATACACACACACACACACACACATACACAGAAGCACAAATATACGCTTTTACGCGACCCTGCCCCTAAGTGGAGTGTAGGTCCGAACTCTTCTGCCCACTACCTTGAGCTCACTGCTGTGAGAGAGCTGGGCCTTGAGCTCAGCGTTGGACACTTTAATGGCGCTCAGCTCGCTTTGAAGGCGCTCCACTTTCTTCTGCAGCCTCCGGACCGCCAGCTGGGCGTCGTCTCGATCCACGGACAGCGACGACCGGCTCCTCTTCTTCTCCTCCTCCATCTCAGAGACCTTCTTCTTCAGGAGTTCTGCGTGGAGCTCCTTGCTGTCCAGCCGTTCCCTCTGCAACTTTACCTAAAAGTGCAGGCAAATGTCTCGTATAAACCAAAACATTAGAACATTGCCACCGCTGTCTGCCATCAGAAAGTGCCAATTAGAAGGTCAAGTAATGGAGAACAGATGGCAGGACGCAGGATGAAAGATTGTTTTCTTTTTAGTTTTTTTTTGTGCTGTCAGCATCCTCGGCATATAACAGAGTATTTGTGCCGTTGCATCTAGGACAGAGTTGATCTGCAAGTGGAGTTCAAATTCTCCACCTGCGATGCCTCTTTATTCATTCTTTAATCAACAAATACTGCTGCAGTAACTCTGTCCCCGGGACGACCTGTGGGATGACCAGAGCAAAGCTTTTTTGTTATAGAAGACGCCACCGATCCCCCTCATTGGAGCACGATCTGACCAAGTTTTGATCTATAAACAACTAATCACTAATACTCCAGGAGGGAGAATCACCACGGGTGAGACAAATAAACATAGAAACAGACAAACAACAACATGTACATGGAACGACATAAACATAGAAACCTCAGACGACAACAATAATTAATTAAGTCGACGGCAAGTGGAACAGCAATTGGGCACGTGGCCTCTTCCTGTGTTAGCTGAGGCAGTAAAGCAGAGAGACGGACAAGGATGTAATCAGGAGGGTGTTCGGGGGTGTATTCGGTGCAGGTGTGTGTGTGTGTGTGTGTGTGTGTGTGTGTGTGTGTGTGTGTGTGTGTGTGTGTGTGTCCACCGGTGAGTGTGAAGGACTTGTCCCAGTTAGTTCCGGTGTATGAGGTCAGAACTACATCGTAGCGCCTCCAAG
>OMKR01052813.1:0-14289 GCA_900302355.1 Cyttopsis rosea
GATGAGATATAGTCTCTGCTTTTATCCCATCCTGGCCGTCCTTCCTCCAGGGGCAGCCAGGAGCAGTGGGCAGCCCTCACTTCGTCGGCGCCCGGGGACCAATTCCAGGTGGTGGGTCCATGCCGTGGTCAGGGACAGGACAGGAAGTGTTCTGCACGTTTTTAGTCGGGGTCCTTATGTTGGAGGAGACCCATGCGAACACGGGGAGAACGTGCAAACTCCACACAGAAAGGCCCCTGATCGGGCGATAACCCACCGGAGCACGGTGCCAACAGTGCCCCAGGCGGGAATCGAACCCAGGACCTTCTTCCTGTGAGGCAACAGTGTTAACCACTGAGCCACCGTGCCGCCAATTTGCAATTTGCAACCCCAGAGTCCAAATGTAGTCTGGCTCCAGGGACGTCCACTATACCTCGCACCAGGCATCTTCTAGTACACCATCTGAATCCATCGTATCCTGGATATTATCCAATTCATCTGCTTCATTTTCAAAGTAGCTTCTATTTAAATCGACAACTGAATTGACCGAATGTCTTGATCCATCACAAAACCTCACATGACCATTCTTGTAAAACTGTTCAATTGTTTCACAGTTTGGAGGTTTTAGCTGCACATCTACACAATATGGCAGAAACAACTGCATAATACTTTGATAAAATGATTCCAGATGTTTTGTCTCAGAAAAGCGCACATAACGAACAACTCCAGGTTGTGTTCGTATTCTTCTAGTGACAAAACCACAATTATTGTTTCATTTAATCCTGGTCTGGGATTTTTCCTTTGTTTTTCATTAATTCATTTATTCATTTGGCCTATTGTTATATCGATCAACAGAATGAGTCATCCACATGTCTTCTGTGATAAGATCATGTGATGTTGCCCTTTGCCTCAACACATTTAAAGGCAAACTCATTTTAACTATATTGTCCCCTGTTGGTACAAATACAACTTTCCTGGAACATTCCTTCAGATGCATATTTGCCTGAACAATATTTGTCATATCTGAACACATGCAAGCATTAGGAGCAGCATCACTCTGACCTTTGACGAATCTTGGTGTGCGCAGCATCCGAAGACCCTCCTCCTTCACAACCACTTGAACAGCATTGGCAGGTGATGGCTTTGAAGACACCGCCACACCGATTGGTATTGCCTCCACCGCGGAACAAAAATTTTATGAACTGCATGAATATAATGAAACCATAATAGTCAAGTCAATTTTATTTATATAGCCCTTAATCACAATACAGTTTCAAAGGGCTTCACAGACACACATTTCACAGAAAAATAAACACTACAAACAAAAATGTTGTTGATGCCCGTCTACTCAAACTGTACAACAAACAATTCCAAATAAGTCAAATATTGTATAAAAAAAAAAACCTGCTGCTTTGCCGGTCTCTTCTTGGAAGCAGCAGCTTTCTGCTGACATTGTGTTTCTATGAAAGAAAAACAAAATAAACGTGTTGAAGATATTATATATATATATATATATATATAGTAGATTATGTTTAATTTATTTAATGTAGACAGTGACCCATCTGTACACATTTTTATTCTTTATTTAATTCTGTGCTGAACACAATATCTCTACAACAACGTGAACCAGCGCAGAACAGTCAATAATTAATGTCAATATAACATAATCAATATAATATAACCTAACACACTGTGAAAATGAAGGTCCAGACCAGGTGCTCAGTGGTCCATCACATGGTCCTAATCCACCGCACACCTCCTCTGTCTTATCTCCTCTTCTCTTTCTGCTTTGGCCGTGTGGTACACTTGTGTTAGTTATTAATGCATTATTATGCATTATGCATTGTTTGTTAATGGAGACAAATATACACCACAAATCATAATATTTTGTCGATGAAAAATCTTCTGTTATTGATTAGGCATAGATTGTATTGTTATTGTTGTACTGTATTTTGAAGTGTATGTGGTGACAGACAGAAAGATAAAAAAAAATGTATGCTTATATCTAGGTAGACTATAGCCTATCTCTCTCTACCTACACTATGTGCAGTCGTTATGGTTGCTACATGGACCACTGGTTACTGAAGCTTGTGGCAGCGCCCCTAGTGGCAACATGTATTCTACTCCACTTTCTCTATACAATTCTGAAATTTGAAGAAAAATGTCAGGTACACTTGGTACACTTAAAAAACACTGTGATTTGTAATAGTCTAGCCCATATAATAAAAATAGGTTTCCATTTAGTGTAGCAGAGACTTTCCAGTGAGCCAACATGCAGAGCAGCACCCTGACTCTGTTTGACCTGAATGGAACGGAACCTTAATTAGTATCATTGATACAGCATTGGTGTAATATATCAATTGGTCAGATTGATATAGTCAGATTGATTGATTTTATATATTGTGAATCATATCAGAGATCCCTGCCAATTCCCATCTCTAAATAATAGTCAGAGCATTTGGTAAGCTGCAACTTAAAGGTGTGATATGGTTTACAGACTGCATATTTTAAATCTTTGATTTTCTGTCTTTCAGGATAGAGTGCCTGATGTTTGGAATGCCGTGTCAAGTATTTATTACGATCTGCTCGACCCAGAAAATTGCACACACCTTTTCTGTGCTCAGTATGTCTTTTTGCCCTGAATTCAGGAAGATCTTGACACATTCACAGATGGTTGGAATAACCATTCACACTGAACAGAATGTAATCTCACTCCTAACCAGCTGTGGGGAAGATTCAGAGCCCTGTCAGCCCTCCTGACAATGTTGACGTAAATTTTATATTCAATGCATAACAATAACAGCACAGAACAACTGATAACTGTACAGTTAACACAAATAGTGAATGCAATAACTGCAGGAAGTTTGTGAAAAATGTTTTTTTTAATTAACCAGTCATTTGTGTTTCATTGGGACTTTCTTGCATGTTGCACTTATAGACACACCCAATTTTTCTTTTCAGCAGCTGTCAAAGGCAAAATATCTTCTGTGACATCAGTGATTTGTTGTGGCCAGAGGTGCAACATGCCTGAAAGGTTCAACCCCTCCGAGCAGTGCAGCAGAGGTTTCCTGCTAGTGTGTATACCCTTTTTAAAGCCTTGCTGGTAAGCATAGGCCTGTACATCACTGCCTGTCAGCGGTTACATCCAGAGGGGCATATCTCTAAATATATTTGACTGATTGCTACGACAACATTCATGTTGCCTAGGATGACATCTGTCAATTTTAGTGACTCCACGACCTTCCCTCCAGCTACAATCAGGCCAAATGTAAAGTGGCCCCAGTCCGGTCCATGTAATGCTTATCAGTTCAATTTTCCATATAAAGAATTTTAAATAGAAAATTGGAAAATTGAATTTTTTTTCTAAAATTGTATTTTTCATTCATCAGACCAAAGTATAATTAAGATTTGTTGGATATAAAAATGGAAATTAGAAAAATAGAAAATCTGAGAGGTTTCATTTCCATTTGTGTCTCGGGCTGCCTGAGAGGGCGGGGTCTAAGCACCAGACTCAGTTTACATCTGATTGGCTGGCGGGGGCCGCTTGTCTCGCCTATTGTCACGCCTGCATTCAGGATTACATCCGGTCATGGATCCCGCTGTTGTAAAATGTTCACTGGCATCCCTGCAACAGTGGACGTTGTAGCTTCTTGTTGTGGCCAATGTGTACAAAATATCTTGAAACCAACGACAGCTGTCTTTTGTGCAAGGCCAGTTTCTTCTGAACTAGACTGGTTTTCCTAAAAGGGATGAGTGAGGTTCTCGCTAAACTTTCCTAAAATGACATCCCACTTCAGTACCACTAAATCTGTTCCAACATACCATTGTTATGGGATTACATTTGTTCACTGTTATTTACAGTAACTGTAACTCCCTTATTGTTAAAATGTTGAACATAGTGTTGAGTATATTGTGTGGAAGCATATTTTAAATGTTTAAGATGATTATTGCCTCAGATTGTTTAGAATTAAACAAGTTCACTGCAAAACATGCCATTTGTGTGCGACACAAAATTATTTGCAATTCCTACTTGACTGGACTTCATTTCCCAAAATCATCTTTAGGCTAAAATAATCTTCCAGTCCATGGAGTTACAATAGGACTAAGGTCGTCTCAGCCTTAAGATACTTTTAGGAAATGGGGCATTGGTCAGCAACCGCACTCTGAAGACCTACCCTGCTAGTAACACTCACCAAGAAAGTGAGATGATCTAAACTGTTGGTGGAGGCTCTAAACTGACCAAGCATTTTTATTTTCAAACAAGCTGTGATCTGATTAGACTGGAGGAGAGGCGTTGGGTTCGGCTTAACCAGATGTTCCTTCTCAGCAAACACTGTCCAGACACAAAGCTGCTTTCATCTGAAGACACATCCAGACCCAATCAGACCCATTCAGACCCATCCAGACACAACCATGCCCAACCAGACCCAATCAGACCCATTCAGAGCTAATCATAGATCCATTCTCCCGTTTCCACTCAGATCTTCATCTGAGGAAACATCCTGCTTTCCAGATCCAATCTGCTCCATAAAGCAAACACACAATTATGTCTCAGCACCAAGACAAATAGACACAGAAAAACAGGAACCGTCAGGCGTTCACTGGCTAAAGCTTTAAATCTTAAAGCTTTAAATCTTAAAGCATCAAATCATAAAGCTTTGAATCTTAAAGCATTAAATCTTTCATTCTTAAAGCATTAAATTACAGTAAATGTGCATTGTTCAAGCATTACAGTGTTTACAACTGAAAGGAGTTGTATCAGTAAAAATAGTTTCCTTGCTCAGTTTGAGCTAAACATAAAATTGTGTTGATGATGTCAACATCTGTTTACCTTGATCTGGTTTTCTATTGGCTGTTGCCCACCCACTTCCTGTGTCGTATTATAGCTTCGCCCATCACACTGGGGTGGAGGAGACTTAAAGTGTTGAGACATTGAAAACCCTTAGAATAAAAGTTGCAGCAGTGCATGATGGGAGTTGTGAGCAGGAGCTGCGTTCTGCTGAGAAGATCCAGACTCATCCAGTTGGAGCGGAGGTTCATATACAGCAAGCCGCCCAGGAACAAGATCGGAGCTGGGGTGAGTACTTTACTATTACACTATAAGAGAGTATTATGTCACTTATTCTCAGATGGAATCAGTGTTTACTTTGTACATGTTTTAGTGTGATAATTTTACTGTGAGCAGAGGAGCAAATAACGCCCCATCACCTCTTCTTTTATTTCCTCTTTTAAGTCATCTGTGAGGAGCTTAAAATCATTCGTTTTTAAATCAAGTTGAGTACATTAGATGACTGCACATTATGTCTTACTGATTTACATGTGTATGATGAGTATGTGTGCACTTTGGCACAAATCTGTTATATTTTTAAAGCACTAACTTTAAAACAACTAAAAAGAGAAACATTATTAAACTATTTATAATATTTTATTAACACACTGTTTTGTCTGCAGCAAAGTTTCTTTATCATGTCAGTGTTTGCAATGGCCATGTTGCTTCCTGCCGGCTGGATCCTACACCACTTGCCAGAGTATCGCCAGAAACCACGCAGCACACCCAAGAGCTGAGGAAACACCCACTGAATTTCAACTGTGTAGTGACTCTGCATCTACTGTGTATTCACTGTGTATCTACTCTGTATCCACTGATATTCTACTGTGTAGTTACTGTCTCTACTGAGTTTCACTGTATTTAATCTGTATCTAGTGTGAATTTACTGTGTATCTACTCTAGATCTAATGAGTTTTTACTGTGCATTTACTCTGTATATGCTGTGTAGTTACTCATTATTTACTAAGTTTCTACTCTATTCTGTAGCGACTGAGTTTCTACTGTGTAGTTACTCTGTATCTACTCAGTTTCTACCGTGTATCTATTGCATATCTACTGTTTAATTATACTGTATTTACAGTTTATACTGTGTATCTACTGTGTATTTACTTTGTATCTACTGAGTTTCCACTCTGTATCTCCTGATTTTGTACTCTGTATCTACTGTATATCAAATGAGTTTCTAGGGTGTATCTACTATGTAAAGATTGCTGTCTATGTGATATTTTGCAGCAGAGTTTCTGTTTTTAACATTTTGTTGTTTCTAGTCTTTGAATCTTCTTTTAACAAAACAAAGCAGGGATTGTTTGTGTCCAACAAAAACAGAAACTGAAGACGACTTCCTTCCTGTTTCCTCTTCCAGCCTACTTACTGTACTTACACTCCTACTGCACTCGAAATTCATTTTATGTTTTAGAAGATGGACACTATAAATTGAATAAATAAATACTTCATTAAGTATACTTAAGTAAATCTGCCTATTCCATATCACAACTGTCAAATGTATATCTGTACCCCTTAAAATAACCAATAATATAGAATTATTGCTTGGTATAAATGATTTATAATCTTTGATAGTTCACATTTAATATTTGATAAAACATGTTTTTAATTTAATTGTTTGAATATGTTGTATGATTTAGTAACCTGTCAAGTAGCAGCAGATTGTCATGTTCCAAGCAGAAATTCCAATATTTTCATTGTTTTGTTCTTACTGTTCTTACTTGAGGAGCAAATTCAGAACTGTCTCGGACTCTAGGCACAAATCACAAAGACAGAGATTCCTGGAAAATGAAATTGCTCTAAGTAAATGTAATTAGTGTATTAGAACCAAAATTTGTAACTACTACTACTAAATACTACTAAAACTAATCCGACATCTAAGTCGCTTTGGACAAAAGCTAAATGACATAATGTAATGTACTTTTTGTGTGTTTTTCTTTATGATTCAAGAATTAACTCTGTTGTATGTGAAGTTGACGAACTTTACATATACAGGATATGAAGGATTAATATTCATCTCCAAGCAGGTGTGACATATTGCGGTGTGGCATACTTAGCTTTATGGCTATATTTACATATAGATTATATTTACATATTTATGGGTATTGCTGGATGCGCCTTCAGCCTTGTATATGCTCCCGCGAGACACCATGGTGCAAGCATTCGCAAACGGCAGCCGAGCTACGCACTTGCACAAAGGCAGTCATGCGTTGTTCGTTGCAGTATTCTCCGAATGGCCAGGGGGCGTACAAACAAAATATTCTGTGAATAAGCAAGAAGTCAATGAGCATTACCGGAAGAACATCATTATCCAACTTGGCTACACGCGCTGCCCTTCAAACCGACTAATTATATCTAATTAATAAAATAACATAAAATAACATAATATAACATAAAATAGCACAAAATGAAATAAAAATTTAAATTGAAATATAATAAAATAACATAAAATAACACAAAATAAAATAAAATTAAATTAAATAAAATAAAATTAAATAATAATCCCAAACAAATAGTTATCAAAACCTGTTTTTGAGGTTTACTTTATTCACAAGCAACACTTAGGGAAAAAAATAAAATAAAATGTCATAAAAAAACACAAGACACCATGTAGTTACACTTCTTTTTGGTATTGTTTGCACACATGTTTGCGTAAATCAAAAATGCGCGCACACCCTCTCGCCCAGGACACTATGTCGAGCATAAACCTGGCTTTCGACAGAGAGAGCACATCTTTAGAGAGTGCCAGGATCACTTTACTGAGAGTGAACTACTGTAATATGCTTTATAAGCATAACACAAGGTTTTCAAGCATGCTAGAAAACCCCATGAGCTCGGGAACAAAGCTTGTGTAGTTTGGAATAGTATCGGGATATATTTGTTGCACTTCACTATTTAGGACTTCATTTATAATAATAATATATTTAAAATAATTATAAATACATCCCACTGCAGAATTAATTCATGCAGTCTGCGTCTCCCCAGCCGCTCTTTATTTCTTGTGAAGGATGTTTCACTGTTCTACAACGGTACTATAACTTTACTTATTTATATCTAAAAACGTAATGAAAATTTGTTTTGCTGTCGTAATTATATAATAATACATCATTTCATAAATCCATACCTTACCATCCTTATTATATGTTAAAAAAAATAGGTTTATTTAGGATTAATAGATTAATTTGACAGTAAAAAGTGTGTGGCTTGGGGATTCTGGTATATATGAATTCTAACAGTTTATGAACATATGTCGCACATCATGTGCCTGACTGAAGCCTTGTTCACTTGTCACTAGCTGTCGGTTATTAAAATAAACATAGTTGTCATGATTGATTACAAACATAAAGGTGGATTTAAAAAGAGGAAGGAAAAATTAATACATAAGAAAGAAACAACAAAGCTGCCAAAAATTGACAATTTCTCTGAAAAGCCCTCAAATAATAATCACAAAGATGTCTCAGCTAACTTTAGCTACAGTTAAAACTGACATTGCATCTCTACATGAATATCCCACTGACCAGGGACATTTTACAGAGAATGTATATTCGAAGACCAAACAGTATATTTGTCTCCATGGCGTCGTGAAAACCACTCTGACCTTTCCCAAGGGATACGAACCAGGACAACCACTGCTTTTCTATTTCATATTACACCAGCAAAACTAAAGTTGGTTTAGAGCTACCAGGGACATGGCTATGTTATTCAAACAAGCTAGATGTAGCCTATTGTGAGCACTGCTGGCTTTTCGCGGATCGTCTAGCTAAAAACCAAGAACTTACAAATGTTGATGTTAATTTTCGACAACAACTGCATCAACTGCAAGCTTTAGGGAAGTCTGCACAGTTTTGCTTCTGTTGGTAACTATTCCTGTTATTGTGGCATCCACCGAACGGTCCTTTTCAAAGCTGAAGCTGATAAAGGGTTATTTATCCTATATCTGGACTGGGGCTTTTGTCCATTGAAAATGCTTGTGTGCGCCAGCTGGAGCTTAAGAACATCATTGATGCAGACAACATAGCAGATAACAGTGTTATCTGCTATTGGTGGTTGCATGGTTAAATGTTATATGTTGTTATTGGTGAGACGACACCAGCCTATAATCATAGCCTTATGAGTGAAGTTTGCGTTGTTGTGTTTTGTGTTTATTATTGGTGTGCCGACAGCAGCAATGTTAATGATACACGCCGATCGTAATGTCTATGTGTTGGCTTGAATTATTGTAGTCTATAGCTGACAACTGTATGGGTGATAGTAGGGCATTGATGCTGGATAATATTCGATCGATAGTGTATAATGCCGTAGAGCCTCTATGCGTGCCATGTGCTCCGCTGTTACCAGTTATTAAGTTGCTGCACGCTTCATAGTAAAATACCGCTCTGATTTGCAGAGACTGCCTGCGCAGACCTCGCTGCACGTTACTGTCAGAGGGGTGTATTTTCACATGCATGGCCTCAGGAATGATTCGTTGTTGTCGCTAGGAAGGGGTAGGGCCCGGTTTGACCATTGTGCATTGGGGCCTGGTACTGATTTGTGACGCTAGTCTATGTACTGTATGTATTTTAGGATTGCATGTCTAAGTATTTCTTGTGACAATGTGTGGAACTGTGGAACTGTGGCACTGTGGTGTGATGAAAGACAATTTTCTGAGTAACTTATCATTTCATATCGTATCAAGTGAACAATATCAAATAACCAACAAGCTTATATTCTGTCAGAGTTAGGCCTACTCACCGGGATTCACAATGCATTTTGCAGGAAGATGGGAGAGATGTAGTAGAGAGTGAAGTAATTTATAAAATCTAAAACTGAGGAAAATAATAATCTATTGACAATAATATTTTTTTTCCATTTGATACATAAATTTTTTATATACAATAAATTTATATATTGATACATAAATGTTTTTACAAAAAATGTATTTTAGCAAGACAGTAGACAGTACTATAGTACTATAGGACTATGAGAAATGTAGAGGAAAGAGTACAATTCTGAGAAGGTTCAAGCTGAGGCCTTGCAGACACTCCAAAACACGCCCCCACGTGTACATGACACTACAGTGGGTGAGAAAGACGCAGAAAAAGAAGAAAATATGGCACAATGAGCTCTGGTGAGAATGCCAAACTTTGACAAAATGTTTAATGAAGATTTTATAGTTGTATATATATTTATATTTTATTTAGGTTGTCGGATGTATTATGATTTGTTTCATGCAGTGTAAATTGTGTTCATTTTGTTCATTTTTGTGCATTTTAATCAATAAAATTAGGCTTGCTAACTTCTTTACACCATTTTGTCTTATCAGTGAGAAACAACTATTTGCCCATTACCTGAGCAAGAATTTGAGTGAAGAAGCACAAGAAAAGCTGAAGGACTTTAAGGTCAAACTCAGAAGAACTTTGGAGTCAGAGGAGTTATTTTAAGGTAAATATTTTAAATGTTTGGGTATTGGAAATTCATAGGGTTGTTTTGTAAATGGATGTAAAATATATTCTATTTCAAGTTGTATTATATACTGTGTGCAATATGTATAGTTAAAATGTTTCACTTTTAAAAGCTTAAAGGTGCAGTGTGTAGAATTTAATGGCCACAAGCAGTGAGGTTGCAGATTGCAACCAACTGAATTCCCCTCCGTGTCCGTGGCGGTGCAAAATGGTGATGTCCGTGTTGGAGAATCTACGGGTGGCTGCAAAACTCATGAAAAACGCCTATTTGGATTGTCTATTCTGGGCTACTGTAGAAACATGGTGGTGCCCCCATGGAGATATACTGTAATTCGAAGGTAACGAAAACACGATTCTTATTTTCATAGGATTTTGCACTAATTAAAACATACTTATGAATATTATATTCCATATTCCATTCCATTTCTACCAGGTCCGTTCTGCCAAGTCAGTTCTACTAATTCTACACACTGCACCTTAAAATCTTGTTATATAAAAATGTTATCTTTTCCATTGTAAAGATTGTTTGATATAGCTGGCCCAGCTGGCCAGGAGTTTCACCATTAAAAAATAGGTAAATAATCTCTAGTGTTTCCTTTTTTCTTTAATACTTGCTTTATTGTCTAATTTCAAAAGCATATTCTTAGATACACTTAGATACCTAGAAGGATAGATTGCATAGTTCTGATGGGTGTTTCCCCATTTACCAAAGATGGTTATGTTTATTACTTTTAAAACTAAAAATGACCCATTTGTTCAACTCTCTCCCATCTCACCTCAAAAAGGGAGCTTTAATTTCTTGTGTTAATAATTCTATTTGGTATACCTCAAACTGTTTCTTTCCATTTATTCATTTCTGGTGTTTGTGGGCCATTTTCTGTCATTCACTTTAGAGCACAAAATGTAATTTTTAAATATATATAAGTATATCTAGATGCCTCACTGGATGGGGGTACAGAGGGAGTTCCAAGGATCTGGTTTACTGGATTTATAAAATGTTGACACTCGAATATGGATTCCATTATCTTAACAACTTGATCCCAGAATGCCCTCAAAACTGGAGAGGGCTATGCACACTATTCACATCAAATTTATGTCCACAGTTTCACCAACAACAAGTTGGAATAGTTTTATTATATTTTTGTTGTACAATGGGTGTTATATTAAATCTCATCTCGATTTTCCAGGCATCTTCTGCAGTTTGATATACTTTTCTAAACCTTTTGAATGGTAAATTTGAAATACAGCATTGAAAGCACTACACTGGGAAGAATACAGCAAAATGTAGAGGGGGGTCAAGTTACTGGTAGGGAGCTTTAGGCCTGCAAAGTTTTTTTGTTTTTATAGTTGTTTCAGTTTTGAAGAGTGAATTTGGATGTTTAATTCACAAATAAGTATGAATCATCGTAAACAAGAACAGGGTTTTGACTTCCTCAGCCATCGTAGTGTCGTGTACAAGTGCGCGTGTTTTGTAGTGGCCGTGTTTTGTAGGGTCTGCAAGGCCGCAGCTGGATATACTGTACTTGAAAATTCTTGAAATTAAACTCAACGTTGTGCTTAATAGGGATGAGCGAGTACATCATTATCTGTATCTGTATCTGTTCAATCAACTAAATTATCTGTATTTGTATCCGTACTGGATGGGCCCTTAAACCCTAAACCAGAAGAAGTTCCTATATTTTTTGTTTATTAGAGAAGTATTTACAGAACAGCCTCAGAATTGAGGTCAGATCAGATCAGTTTTTGATCACAAGAGCAAGAGAACTATTTACAGAACAAGTTTTTATAAACTTGAATGAATATACTTCAGTGAATCAATGAACACAACACATGCAGTGCTAATAAATATGAAGCAAAATGCATGAACTAGAGTTTTCGTGTGTGTGTGTGTGTGTGTGAGAGAGAGAGAGAGAGAGAGAGAGAGAGAGAGAGAGAGAGAGAGAGAGAGAGATTGTTCTACTGATCAAATAGTCTATGTTGTTTGTGGACTTAGACCCCATTTACACCTGGCATTAACTTCCTGCAAGTGGTCTAAACCTCCTGCTTCAGTCGGTCCAAACCTGCAGCAGTTGGTCAAAACCTCCTGCAGTCGGCCCAAACCAATACCGGTTCATCCGAACCTCATGCACCAGTAGGTACAAACCTGCAGCAATCGGTCCTAACCTCCTGCACCAGTCCATCCAAACCTACAACAGTTGGTACAAACCTGCAGCAGTCGGTCCAAACCTGTAGCAGTCAGTACAAACCTGCTGCAATTGGCCCAAACCTCCTGTAACATACGGTCCGGACCTCCTGCACCAGTCAGTCCAAAGAACCTGCAGCAATCGATCCAAACTTATATCAGGTAGTCCTAAACTCCTGCACCAGTCCATCCAAACTTTCAGCAGTCGGTACAAACCTCCTAGAGCGAGTCCAAATCTTCACTAGTCAGACCAACCACTTATACCAGTCATTCCAGTTGGTCCAAACCTGCAGCGGTCAATCAAAACCTGCACCAGTTGGTCACAACTTCCTGCAAGTGGTCTAAACCTCCTGCACCAGCCCGTTGAACGTTGCAACAATCGGGCCAAACCTGTACAAGTCGATCCAAGCCCCTGCACCAGTCAGTCCAAACCTGCAGTGGTCAGTCCAAACCTACACAAGTTGGTCCAAACCTCCCGCTGCAGTTGGTCACAAACTGCACAAGTCAGTCCAGACTCCCTGCACCAGTCAGTCCAAATATCAGGCACCAGTCAGTCCAAATTTAAGACTCGAGTCTTAAGTATCTCCAAACCTGCAGCAGTCGGTCCCACCCTCCTGCATAGCTGTCCAAACCTCTCACACCAGTAGATCCACACCTGCAGTATTTGGTGGAAACCTCCAGCAGTCAACCCAAACAACCTGCACCAGTCAGTCCAAACAACCTGCACCAGTCGGTCCAAACCTGCACCATTCAGTCAAAACCTCCTGCTTATCAATCCAAACTTCCTTCCTCAGTCAATCCAAACCTGCAGTACCGACTTCTGGGTGCGCCGCAAGATGGTCGCACTAGGCAGAGCTCCGTCAGCAACTCAACAACTCCAAACCTGAAACAGTCGGTCCAAACCTGCGGCAGTCGATACCAAATTCCTGCATATCAGTCCAAACTTCCTGCACCAGTCAGTCCAAACCTGCAGAAGTCGATTCAAAACATCCTGCAAAAGTCATTCAAAGTATCCTGCACCATTCAGTCAAAGTCTCCTGCAGCTGGCCCAAACCATCAACAGTTGGTCCAAGCCTTCACCAGTTGGACCAAAACACCTATACCAAACCGCTCCAAACCTGTAGCAGTCGCTCCAAACGTATATCAAGTTGTCCTGCCCCAGTCAGTCCAAACCTGCAGCCATTGATCTAAATCTCCTGCACCAATCAGTCCAGACCACCAGCCGGTCCAAAAAACCAGCAGCAGTCGGTCCAAAACTGCAGTATTTGGACAAAAACACCTATACCAGTCGCTCCAAACCTATAGCAGTCGCTCCAAATGTACAATGGTGTGAAAAAGTGTTTGCCCCCTTCCTGATTTCTTATTTTTTTGCATGTTTGTCACACTTAAATGTTTCAGATCATCAAACAAATTTAAATATTAGTCAAAGACAACACAAGCAAACACAAAATGCAGTTTTTAAATGAAGGTTTTTATTATTAAGGGAGAAAAAAAATCCAAACCTGTGTGAAAAAGTGTTTGCCCCCTGTTAAAACATAACTTAACTGTGGTTTATCAAGCCTGAGTTCAATTTCTCTAGCCACACCCAGGCCTGATTACTGCCACACCTGTTCTCAATCAAGAAATCACTTAAATAGGACCTGCCTGACAAAGTGAAGTAGACCAAAAGATCCTCAAAAGCTAGACATCATGCCGAGATCCAAAGAAATTCAGGAACAAATGAGAAAGAAAGTAATTGAGATCTATCAGTCTGGAAAAGGTTATAAAGCCATTTCTAAAGCTTAACAAATAAAAATAACAAATCAGGAAGGGGGCAAACACTTTTTCACACCACTGTATATATGTACTATACAATG